>KL567407.1:32301-69821 GCA_000715275.1 Gyrodactylus salaris
TCATTTGGTTGCAACAGTTTTCCAGTACTTACGATCATCTTCAAATGTTTCTTCTGTCAATTAACTCTAATTTCGTGTTATTTATACTAGAAATGTGACAATTTTAATTTAAAAAACTATGATTACGCAAATTCAAGACCATATAAAGGCTACTAAGTTAGTAGCACTAACTTGCACAAACACAAATAATGATCATCAGTACTGGAAATTGTTTCTGAGAATAATAAACTCTTAGAGGCTCAATGGAGGTCTCCTGGTAACGTGGAACTCTTGAAAAGGTCATAGTCTATGACTCATAGAACTCTTGGTTTAAAAGTTAGAAAAGCTCAAGTCATGAATAGACTTCGGGTGCACCGTGAATTGATTCCCGGTTTTCACGTGTAGTTCTTATCAGCAACGTGAAAATGTCTACTCGATTCTTAAATGAATTTGATTGGTTAAACCTACCAATTTCTACCTACTCAAAAGTAGTATTAAAAGTTAACTAATATAGTTTTCGTTTAAAAGACGTGCCGGGTACAAAAGTCTCATGTTTGAGGTTCTTGAGCTTACTTTATTTTATCCAACTAATTTCAACTCTAAAAGAATAAGTAGCCAAAATCTTATTTCATCTGATTGATAAGCAATGAAAATTGGGTAGTTCTTTGAAAGTCAGGTTCTAATTTTGAGTAAAAAATCTATTTTAGCCTCATTATAACTCACCGACTTTTTTCCTGAATGCTCTTACCCATCTTTAAAGCTGCATAATGCACCTGACCTGAATAACAAGGATAAATTGAGATGTGAATTTCTTCAAAGATGCATATCCAAAAGGGAGAGATGATAGTTAAATTAATTTTTATTCAGTATTCAAGAAAACATGAAATATATATTTCCTCATCAGATTGAGATATAAAATTTGTAGCAATAAATCTACTTCTCTTCAGACTTTTTCTTTGAAGCGTCAGCCTCATCCTTGGAGGGCTTAGCGTCGTTCACTTCCATTGGCTCAGAGGATTCCTTATTATTCTCTTCCTCATCGCTGTTGTACTGGAATGGCTCCGGTGGATTGAGGTCCTTGGACTTTTTACTTGACTCTGTCGGACTGAGAACATTCTTGTCGAGATTTGTATCTACGTCGTCTTCATCGTCGTCAACTTCTGCTACTGAAAAGAACATGGTTCAAAATCAGACAGGATGATTAATAAAAAATGTAGAAATTGCAATACAATCAAAGATAATTTTATGGTCGTTTGTAAAGAATAAATGAAAAAGGATTACTTACAGACGTCAGGGTCCATCATTTCATCATCATCATCAAGGTCGACATTATCTCTGAGAACATTATGGACAGCGCCGTCTTCATAGGCACCGAGAACCGAGCCGAGAATGTTAGTTGGGCAGTCCTCTCCACTATTGGCGTAAGAGGAGCTGGCTCCTTTAATCAACGAGTCCCCCTTGCTCTTCCCGCCAGCCTCGTCAGTTTTGCCACCAGTGTTGAAGAAGGAGGTTGGACCGTGACCGGAAATGGTCTCGACAAGTTCCTCAGCCTCAGAGGGTCTCTTATCAACGACAATGATGAAGCCGCCAGAGGAAATTGGCTTCAAGGGGCGATATCTCGAGTCCTCTGGCATGGATAGAACTCGCTGTTGAGCACGCATTATTCTGGCTGGATTGTCGAGGAGACTCGTTAAGGGCTCTTTCTCATTTGTCTTGACATCGTCCTTTTCCTCCTTTTTGTCTCTAGAGGAATTTATTAATAAAACTTGGTAATGATGTAATATTTCATATCATGTACAAAGTAATGTAATAATTCTTTCTGAGTCAAACATGCTTGGGTTTTATAGAGACTATTTTTCTCTAAATAATGCTAATATCTGCAAAATCGTGGTGTCATAGAAAAGCTACAAATATCCATTTCAACGAAAAGTGGTACTTACACATCCATCTTGTCAGCCTTGGATGATTTGGATTTGACCGCCTTCTTCTCAAGTTCTTTCTTCTTTTGTCTGGCAGCAATACTCAAAACTGAAGTTTCAATCTTTTCCTTCTTTTTCTCCTTCTCGAGAGCTGAAATTTGAAATGGTTAATGATATTTCTAAAAGATTCTAGCATTTTAAATCCCTGGCTTACTGATACTTGAAAGTAGCTAAAAATACCAGTATATCAATATCAGTAGAAATAAATGTGATCCTGAGGGATATAGAAGGTGATACAAGTAAGAAAGCAAATAACATTATTGATAACTTCAAGACCGATTTTCTACTATGGAAAAATACCCGAATAATCAAGTGTTTAAGAGAGCCGATTTTCTCTTTTTATATAGCTATCCAAAAATAGAACTCACGAATTCTCGGGGGATAAGAAAATGTAGAGGGCTTAGCATTCGAGAGGAACTGCAAAGTGGGCATCTTCAAGTCCTTATTGAGGGCAATGACAGAGTTTGGCGTAAGGGCCAATGAGATAAAGTTGGACAATGGATACCAAAACCAAAAGTTCTGAAAGACCAATAGGCCGACAGCGGCGCTCATGTTGACATTACCGGTCCTAGACAAGAGGGAAATCGTCATATTACATCCGCCACCGTCGATAATGCCACGAGCGATAGTGGCACCAAACTTGACCGTAAAGTCTTCATGTCTATCAGAGATGATTTTGAGGCACTTTTCACGAAACTCATTCGACTTGGGGCAGGTAATTCCGTTCTGCTGTATCATTACCATGGCCTGAGCGACCAGGGCACCTTGACGCACAAAGGCGACAGTTCCATCGATTAGGGTGTCCAAGAGATTTATTGCGTCCTTGTTGGCAGTACCAGCGCAGGCTATTCCAATTGCCATAGCGGCGCCATAACGGACGTGTGGATTGTAGGACTCTGCAAGAAGACTGACTAGCGAGGGAACCTGCTCGGGATTCTTAAACATGATGAAGCCAACAGCGGTCAAAGCCCATCTCCTTACGTCATCACTTGTGTCACTGACAGCAGCGTTCAAGAGCTTTTTAATGGCCTTATTACTCCCGGTGCCACAGTAGGCCATAGCGAGAGTGGCCATTCCACTCCATCTAAAGATGGGATCATTCTCCTTAATCAGCGTTTCAATCAGTTCATCAGCCTCTTCTTGCTTTCCAAACATAATCAGAGCAATACCCAATGCGATGCCTCTATTAATCTTTTCGTGGACTGTCTCCTTTCCAAAGCAGATCAAATCATTGATCGCTTTACTACTGCCGCTAGCCAACATGACAAGGCCCATACCTAGACCAGCCGCTTCCCCAGAAATAGCTTCATCCTTGTCAAGATTCTTCTTTAGCATGTCGTAGATGATTTCATTACAGGTGCCCATTGCGGCTAGACCAATCCCAAGGAAGGCACCATGCTTCACGGGCTCCGAATTTGCTTCCTGACATTTTTCTAACAAGTACTTGGTAATATTCTCTCCGTGACCAACATGAATTAACCCAAGAGCGTAGAGTCCACCGCCTTCAGTGTAGATGGAACCAGACGATCCACTAGAGTCCTTGGGGAGGTAAGCAGACATTAACTTGAGTGATTCCTTCTCATGTCCTTTATGAATGACACCGAGGGTTGCAGTGGCTGTAAACTTTGCCCAATTAACAGCCTTTCCCAACCAGTTTAGATTATCACGCAGAAAGTAGTCGCAAGTCGTTCCACATTGCAATATACCATTGGCAATAATTGTTGCGTTGTGTGTAATGGTTGATCTGGCTTCATCCTTAATCTTTTCCATTAGATTCAAGTCAGCAGAGTTGTTGCGAATCAACAGCTGCAAGTTCATTTCAATGACCTTATCCCCTGAAAGGATTGTGATGAGATTGGAGACCCTTGAGAACATTTCCTTGTCGTCGCCAGAAAATTCCTTTTTCTCCTCCTCTTCGACCGATTCAGCAACAACAAAAAATTGTTTCATGTCTTCATTAGACTTGAGAGAGAGAATAAGAGAAGCTAGGAATTGCTGTGTTGAGTTCTCGTACAAATCAAAACAGATTTGATAAGACAAGAGACTTGACTCTTCATTCTTCTTTATTAGACTAACGAGATTCTTTGCAGCAGAGACGGAATTATTCAACAGCACTAGGCATTGACAAATATTCGCTGCGTCGCCAACAGAAGACCTAGCAGTGTAAATTTTGACCAAAACTTTGAGAAGGTTGTCCCTAAGCTTCACAGAATCGGTCAGGGTGAGGACAACTTTGAAGGCGTACTTGAGCATGGCTTCTATGTCGGAGCTCTTGCAAATCGCCTGCTCAAACATGTCATAACGACGAGTGTCAATGGCGATTCCCATTAATTCGTGATATTGTTTAGCGCCAAGGCATCGTTCAAAGATTCTATTCGTTATCGACTCCATTTGAGCGTAGGAGTCATCTAACTTGGGGTCGTCTTGGGAGCGAAGAGAAATGTACTTGTCGATGCATTTGGAGAGAATCTTTTCCACGTACTCCGATTGCTCGTCAATATCAAAGAGGTCTTCAGCGCAGAGAGCAAAATGGAGAGCGTCATCAAATTCACCCAGGTGATAGTATACTTTGGAGGCTAGAAGAGCGGCTAGTTTGTGGTTTTCAAACTTTTTGTCTTCATGGAGAATTTCTATCTTGTTGACATATTCAGAGATTTCAGCCCAAAATTCATCGACAAGAGTATCCAGGCGATTTAGAGCAAACGACTAAAAGGCTATTAATGATATAACTAACTTTAACTTCGTTGGACTGATTTTCTAGTAAGGCTATGAAACCGGTGGTAGTTGAGACTGCCATTTAGTAATGATTAATGTAATTTTTCAAATTTGTATCTCACTTAAAATATTTAAACCCAAACAATATTCTTGTTTAATTAGGTTTGTGCTATATGTTCAAAATGCGAATATTATTTCACAGATTTTCAAGGACCATAAAACTAATTCAAAATCGTAATTTTGGGGTATTACCCTTCAAGTTATCGGATATTGGTGAAGGTATAAAGGAAGTTACTATAAAGGAATGGTTTGTAAAGGAAGGAGACAAAATAAACGAATTTGATGATTTGTGTGAAGTGCAAAGTGACAAAGCCACTGTTACGATAACTAGTAAATATGATGGCATTATAAAGACTCTTTGTCACAAAATTGACGACATTGTGCAGGTAGGAGATAACTTGATTCACATCGAGACTAACGAAGGTGAAGATTCGAAT
Source organism: Gyrodactylus salaris (assembly GCA_000715275.1). Lineage (NCBI taxonomy): Eukaryota > Metazoa > Platyhelminthes > Monogenea > Gyrodactylidea > Gyrodactylidae > Gyrodactylus > Gyrodactylus salaris. Next base: position 37,472 of record KL567407.1, read on the forward strand.
GAAAAAGTTGAATCAATCAAAGAAGCAAAGGCTCCGGTAATAGAGAAAGTAGAAATTAGAGAAGAATCCATCTCCTCAGAGCATATTCTAACAGCTCCAAGTGTACGAAGAATTGCAATGGAAAATAACGTTGATCTGAGTACAGTAAAAGGAACTGGAAAGCAAGGCAGAATCCTTAAGGAGGACATTCTTAATCATTTGAGCAAACCTTCATCTAGCCAAGAACCAATCTCCTACACTCAGGTGCCAACTGTTGTCATGGTAGAAGATCAAATCGTCCCTTTCAAGGGCGTGAAAGCAATGATGAAGAAATCAATGACGATCGCAAATTCAATTCCCGACTTTTCGTATTCTGAAGAGATTTGCATGGACAACTTGCTCAAGTTCAGAAAGAGTATCCTCAACAGTGTGATGGAAAAGTATGGATTCAAAATTTCCATGATGCCCTTCTTCATAAAGGCTCTATCTTTGGCTATTAACGAAGAGCCCATCGTTAATTCAATTACTGATTCAAATTGCGACAATTATATAATCAAGGTAAACAATTCAGCTTTTTAACCTTTCCAGAGTCAACACAACATTGGCTTTGCTGTGGACACTAAAGACGGACTCATTGTTCCAAACATAAAGAACGTGCAATCTCTCGATATCATTCAAGTGACACGAGAGATGCTTCGACTCATTGATCTAGCGAGAAGGAATAAGCTCTCTCCAACTGATCTTAGTGATGGAACCATAACTCTTTCAAACATTGGTGCTGTGAGTTAAATGATTTTAATAATTAGATTGGCGGGACATATACGAAGCCGATAATAAAGCCGCCAGAAGTTTTAATTTGCGGTATTGGTAAAATACAAAAGTTGCCAAGATACAAGTTGGACAGCGATGAATTGTACCCTGCTGACATAATGCAAATTACATGGAGTGCTGATCATAGGGTTGTAGATGGCGCGACTGTTGCGAGGTTCTCGAATAAATGGAAGTCTTTTATTGAGAATCCACAGGAGATGATTCTATCAATGAAATGAGCACATTGTTTTTTTAAATAATAAATATATATTTATAGCAAATCATTTTTCATGTAAAAGATACAGTCTCTCTAAGAGAATACTTTCTAAAGATAATTTTTCACTTTTTATGCCAATAAATAAAATTAATAGGCTGGTTTTCATTCTTGGAATATTCTGCAAATTTTTCTATCTTTTTTATTCTCATCACAACCAAAATTTATTTTTTAGAATTAAATTTCCATTCGAAATTCTACGAGAAAGGAGATTGTGAGCTATTCAAGAGAAAAACGAAGAGCAACACGAGAAGGCTGATAGTTTGCTGTTGTTTCTGTTATTATTTCATCCTAGTAAATATAACTTTTCCTAAATTTTACATTTTTTTTGTTTCCTCTTTCGACCAAGAGGTTTTCATCGATGTTTTGAAAGTTGTAGACTGAATTTTTGAGCAAGTTATTTCGTGATTACAAAGCGATCCATCTTCATTAGAACAGTGTTATCAATAGACCGAGTTTTGTCGAATATTATAACTTTTGGCACAAATCAACGGTCCTCTTATATTGCATTGTTACTAAAAGAAAATGAGCGATCAATTCCACGGGACATGACGGCTGATTGAATTATTTGCGTTTTGTTAAATAGTTGATATTGCATTAACTTGAGACTTTCTCACTAAACTAAAAATGCCCAAAAATCTTCTTTTGAGCGTTTTAAAACGTAGATAAGAGAACTGTGTTTTGTAAACTGCAGAATAAACGGAAAATGAACTACTCATAAGTATCCATGTAACAGACACAAAAACAATGTTTGGAAAGAGGAACTCACATTTATGAATCTGAGAAGAATTCTTCCTTGAAATTGGCTACCCTCCATGCGATATCCTTATCCTGAGTGGGAACTATAAAATAGATGCCAAAAATTTGTATAAGAAAATACATTGCAAGGAATATCCGATCGAGAACAGTGGCCACACAGCGCCATTCCACCAGCTTCCTCGTGGCAATGTCCTTCTTGTGAATTTTCACCTGGAAGTCCCTCAGCGAGTTCCGAATCTCCCTCAAGTTGCTCTCCCAGTTCATTTCCTTCAAGAAGCCTCCATTTTGTGTTGTAGGGGCAATGAAGTTTGGGCTATTGCATAGTGGCTGGTTGTTGTTGAACATGGGAATTCCACATTGAGTCATAAGTGGGGCAGTGCAACTGGGTGTTTTGCACATTCCACACTCACCATGACCCATCATTTGGTAGTGCGGATTGAAGCGATAATTGGGCCCCTTCGAGTCGTTGGGGTCCCTGCAGAGGTTGCATTGGAACATCATTTGTGGGTTGAGGACCTGATTGTATGGATGATAGCAGGAAGCCTGACAGCAGATGCATTCTTGGTTGTTAATATATGCTGTACAGGGGTAGGTTTGCTCATTCGATAATTGCTTCAATGAGCTCTCAATGCCCTTCTCTGGGTCCATTTTTGTGGAATCTATTCGCAGGGACTTCTTACGGGCTGATGTACGATTGCCTTTTATGGACTTGGGACGCTCGTTCATCTTGAAGTTTTCGAGAATGACAACAGACTTTTGTTGGCTATTGATAACGTGAGAGTTTCCTTGAGAGGTGGCGTGGTTGTTGGCGCATTTGGTGGTGAATTGCTTTGGCTGGTCAAAGTAGGAGTCCTTTTTGATGCAATCGTTGTCAGATTTATAAAACTTGTCTGATTGATCAATCAAGGATGCGTTGGACTTGATCGTGAGAGGATCAGTGTCGAGGTCTCTTTTTAAGTGCTCAGGAACTGGAGTTAGTGCTCCGATTCTTATCAAAATCTATCAAAAGATAATGCTTACAAACTGATACATGATGGGAAAATCGATTCGTAAAGGATTGTTCCTCAAGTCCAAATAAATGACTTCTCACATGGGTTCTCTGTTCAGTTAACCTCTCTCCTCGAGATGGGTTTGCATTGTAAGCGTTTTCTCACCCTCCCTTCCTAGTATAACCTCTCATGTGAACTCGAATTGAGTTAGACTCAAAATATAATATAAAATTTGAGATGGAAAATTTTCATAAAACTTTCTATCCAAGATACCAAGATCATATGTGAAAAAATTGAGAAACCAGTAGTCTATGAGATTACCAAGGTCATAAAGTCAACCGTTTTACTTATTGACACTAACCCATCAAGTACCAAATATAATTCGAAAAAAATCTTATGGCTAGCTAGAACTAAAATTTTACACAAAACTGAAAAAAAAATATTTATTATCTCTTCTGCATTCCGAGATATTGCTGTCCCAATTATATGGGACGCCGGTATTATATGGATATTTCAATTTAGAAGCGTTATTCGTTGAATGTCAAAGGTTGAATAATCGTTTATTGAAAACTAATAAAAATATAAACAAATAAAAATCTACTCTAAGTTATGGTCGGAGGGGATACATTCTACACATGTAATCCAACACCACAAACAATACACCGATAGAGCGATTTCCCTTTACACTGCGACCCCTTTATGAGATAATGATTACTTCCATTAGATGTGGAAGGTTCATTGTCTTGTGATTTCAAAATGTCCCTCAAAAAATATGGCATGATTACGGCGTAATAACCAAAGTCAAATTTTCAGTAAGAAAAAAATTATAGGTGATGGGGCTAGACGTGACTCACACGTGTGCACCGAACACAATGTATTACATGTCTATTAAAATTGTACAATCAACAATGGATAAATAATTATTATATACACGTAATACCGACTGTCCAATATATGGGACAGTCAAGTATCATCAATATCTTCTTCAGGGAAAGAGATATTGAAAATGTATACACATTACTGAGAACCTTGTAAAAATTGCTAGGAGTTGCTAATTTACATTTTTTCCATACACACTAAAATTTAAAAGTTATTCGCAATTGAAAGATGAGGATTGAATTCATAATTGCTATGCGAATAAAGATGAGACATATTTATTGAAGTATGTCAAAGTACGTTAGAATTTATCCTGACGAGTTCCAGTTAATTGGGAGCCTTCTCGGCTGTAAAATCTGCAATTCGTCAAATTTATTGATAATATATTTTTTTGCATATTTTCTAAAACGCATTGCATATTTCTTGTCTACAAAGATTTATCTTGTATGCCCGTTATTTTTATTAAATTTAGACTTGAAACTGAAAAAATACTTTTCAAGACTTTTGAGGCTCCAAGGATTCCCAATCAATTTGTAAATCTTCCTTTCTGCTCAAAATAGCGTAAAAACTTTATTATTTCAACGGTTAAAAATATGCTAATGAATCATGAGAATTATTTCTCCATTATCTTGAACATTCCCTTCCTTTTTGAGTACAGATTTGATAAAAGCTTCTTTCTAATATCTCTGAGGTTGTTGAAAGACATCTTAAGAGCTTAGAATAATCCTAGATCAACAATAATTGAAATATCATTCTTTTCAAATCGTTTCAGTAATCTTAGACTTGAATTTTCCTCGAAAATCTGAAATGGATAGCTGAGTTAGGTCTTCTGAAATAGATGAGTTGTTTTTTCCCATCTCTCTGCGTTGATCCACTAGAGATTTCTTTGAATCATCCACCTCAATATGAAAGACAATGTGGTCATCTTTTATCAATTTCTTGGGATCTAAATCCACACAAGTTGAAAATTTCTCTTTAAAAGTCGCCTGTTTTTATTGATCAATATTTTCTATTCATCTATAGATGTTGATAGAGACACTAAGTGTCCCATTGGTTTTAAGAACGAACAAAGATTTTGTCTGCAAGATTATTTTTTAAATAACTTGATATTAATTGATAGAATATCCAAGTAAATGTTTATTATACATTTCTCAAGGGGTTAAAACGGGGCACGACAACAGATTGGACGATAGGAATCAGGCCAAGGGTAAAAAGGTCCACCATCAGACCAATGTCCGCCATCTCAGCGCCGGCAACCGGATATCGGTAACAGAGTCACAGCAGAGCTACTCATCGAACACTTCCAAGCAGCCGCTGCTCAACGCCACTTCCTCTGGACCTGTATTGAGTGCCTATTCAAATTCTACAACACTCACCACTATCAACTCCCCCGGCCATGCAGCCAACTCTTCACTTCCCAATCGAATGTCTCACCTAGAAAATAAGGGACCATCCAAGGAGCTTGGCACTCTATCAAGCAGACAAGAGCATTTAGATGATCCCTCCAAGGAGTATGAAGACCATCATTCCGACTTTGAAGGGGAAAAGATTTTCTACTTTCTTGTTAGTTTACTCACAATTAGAGCGGTCGGTTTAATTGAAAATTAGGTCTGCCCAAGATGATATACTTGACTGTGTGTCTCTTAATATGTAGCATATTAGAGTTTTTAATACTCAACAGAAAATCTAGTTACAAAAAGCTTGAATAGTTGTAAACCTTTAAAAGATTCTACTTTTCTCTTTCAGGGCAACGAATCCGGCGATGATATTATTCCATAAGAGAAGCATGGGCATCCAAAAATATTTTGCTAATGATTTCATATTTTTTTACAAAATATTCTTTTTATTATCACACATGATCAAACTCTCGCGACCCAATTTGTCTACTCAAAGCGATAATGCATTAATGATTTTATGGCATTACACAAAACATGTGACAATTTTACATTGAGAAAAATTCATTTATTTTTCACAAAACCAAAGATAACCAAATGCGAAAAGAGAGAATAGATATTAATGCCTTTTTGTTGCAAATGTATAATTATTTTTACCTGACAATATAATCATCTTATCAGAGGTAAAAGAGGCAATCCATATTATTTTCTCATTTGATTCCGTATTACATAATTTCTTATTGTTATTTCTCTTCTTTTGATTACCTCTCAACTTCATCTTATGGATCAGAGTGCCGAAGGATGCTTCTTTGAAAAGTTTGACAAGCCTTCAAAAATAAAATTATCGATTTATTCCAGTAAGAAACCTCATGCACAATTTATAAATATTATCTTAGCTGATCTTGAAATGTTTTCTATCAATCCACGCTAGTGTGATCTTATATTTTTGTTGAAAAATTCCTTCTTTAGTTATTTTTCCAGTTTTAAGACATTCTGCTTTATTTTTAGAATTGACAGAGTTAACATCTAATGGTGGAGTAATTTTGAAAGATTAAATTTAATAGAACATTTATATATTTTCTTATTCACAATCATCTATGCAAACAATATATTCATTGACAGTTTTATCCAAGCAATTCTGATCATGGCAGAAACGGGAATGTTTACCGTTCACAGAAAGGCACCTTTCCATGCATTTATCGTCTTTTGCAAGGGCAACAGTGAAAATAGTAACAAGTAATACGAGCAAGTTCATTTTAATTCTTCTTCAACATTGAAGCTCTCAACTATATATAGTCTGAGAGGGGCTTAAAGCTCATAAATCATTTATAGGGAGTTAGAAAATAATAAAACTATTGGGTCGATATACTAGTTTTTAAATTCATAGAATTTTCAAAATATCTTTAATTAAACACGGAAAGAAAGAGTCTCATTCTTTAAATTAGATGCAATTTGGCGTTAATACAAATGATATTTTGTAAAATACGTTTTGTCAATCAGCAAACACTTAGCATGTTAATAAATGGGCAATAATATAACATGTTGTCGACGTGGCTGGAACGCTCTCGATGATTACGACTACGCATTTCCTCTCTATCCATTAACTGATAACAACCGTTCATTATCAACAACACATCTCCTAAAAGAAAGTACAGCTCACACTCTTCAACATTCACAATCTGCCAGAGATTTAACTTCTATTCAGCACATTAGTGAAAGGGAACCAGAGAGTGTTGACATTGATCCTTCATTGAACGTCAAAATTTTGCCTGGATTTATTTCTCTCACTTCGGTTCGTTCTAACCATATTTCGAGTCTTTCCTCATGTTATTCCTTATAAGTTATCTATACCAAAAGTGCTTCTCATTTTTTAAAAATATTATTTTTGATTTTAAAATTTTGTCAATACAAAAATCGTATAATGAAAAATTTGCAAATACTCTTATCGATTAGAAATCATCACTCAAACAGTTGATATCTCTTTGTTGCTTTGTAGGGATCAGCAAAAGTTTTAAAGCAAAACTAATTTTCATTGTCTCTCTGAGAAACAGATCATTATTTCTCAATCATCTTTTTTTGATTAAACATTAAAATAGAAAATGTTATTCCAGTTCTCTATGAGAGAAGAAAGATTTTCAAACATATAATGAGATGTATAGATTCAAGAATAACATTTTTAAATTCTAGTCGGATGCGAATCGAGAATTTGAATGTTCATCAGAAATCCGCAAATGGAGCTCCTGCGGAAGTGTCTATGTCTCGAGTAATTCGGTGACACGACCGGACCTGATAGTTACACTCAGATGTATGTCCTATGCTGTTGCCATCTTCCTTCAGCGATTCAACACTCTGAACTTTTCCAACACCACATTCTACAATGATTTATACTTTTTATTCGACGAAAGAAAGCATCCCATTGTAAGTATTACTAAGTAATGAAGTTTTGAATGGCCGTATTTTCTGTAAAAAAATTAGGATATCTCTCTTGTAGTGTCACATGAACTTTTAAGCTACATGAATCGATGAGAAAAATATAAAGTTTATAAGAACAATTTTCTATGTATAATATAATCCTAAATTTGGATTTTCCCTTCATTTAAATTGAAAATACGTTTGTTTTAGATATATAATAGATCTAATGCTATTTTCTTTTAGACATTCTCAACGAGAGCATTTCGCTTAGACTTGGAGCCAATGATAAACAGTACAAATCATTTGAACAAGTATCGACAAAACCAGAAACTCGTCTATCAATTCCTGAGACAAATCTTTCAAAATGCCCATCTAACACCTGAATGTGGAATTGTGGCTCTTGTGAGTCTATTCTTGGAATCATTTATTCTAATATAATTTCTGGTGAAATGTTTTGATGCCCATTTTTTGCAATTCTGTTTTGTCCAAAATGATTTAAATTAAGAAGGTACTGCTTTCAAGGCGCTTCTGATGCAATTAAAGTCAAGTTTGAACTCTTGAAATTTATCATAAAAACATGTGTACTACACATTGTGTAGTAATGACAAAGAAAGCAGCGTGAGAAATACATTAAGGACAGAGAAATTTGAATTGAGATTATTCACACTCCGAATTTTTCGATTCAGAACAATGGCTACATTCAATGAAGCAAGCTCCTTCGATCAATTTTTGTCCTTTTTTGCATTTAAAATGAAGTATCCATCAAGATTTATTCATTTTATTTCTTGCTTTGCTAATTTCAAATTATTTGCAAATCTCACTGATTATATACTTGTAAGTAGTATATGCATTTTTAAAATAATACAAGATCCAATTAAATAAGGACCTAGATTCAGATTGGAATTATTAAACCCTCATCCGATTAAAATAAAAACTAACGTAGTTGGAAATTACTAAAAAGGCAGATTTTTCAAGGAAATTATTCATATTCTATTCTTTTGGAAGAATCTGGGTTGATTCTTTTCTGCATGAGATCCTTAGATAAGGCCTTCTCTCAATCATTTCCGGCCATATCATGGTGTAAACAACCATTGCAGCTATGTCTATAGTTTCAAAACATTGTCAAACTAGACTAACTTCTAAAATTGTTCGCTTGGTATCGCTTGAGATAACTTCAAGTTATTCGTGTAGCTCTATTCATTCTCTCTTATCCGACAGATACTCTTTGAACGCCTTATAACCAGTTGTGAATTAGCCGTATTAAGTTGGACCTGGAGAAGACAACTCTTCATTTGTATAATAATATCCAGTAAGATCCTCGATGATCAGGCCATCTGGAATGCCGACTACTGCCAGATTCTCAAGAATGTTTCCGTTGACGACTTGTGAGTTCCAGACAAAAATTCCTTATTTCTTGAGTCTTTGACTAAACAAATTTCCATATTCAACCTCGGGGTAAAATTTTTGTAAATATTATTATACAGTTGAGAGTAACGGACTTTCAAAATAAGAGGGATCATTCCCTTTATCTGTTGTGTAGGTGGTGTTCACATTCATAATCTAAATCAATGACAAGATATTTAATATCTTTCAACATTTGCAAATAAACCCCACGACCCATTATTGCAATAATTCCACCGTCAAGGTTCCATCCCGAGGTTGTATAGAAATTAAATATATATTTATTTCAGTTTTGATGCAATTTAAACTCTCTCATAAAACATTTAGAGAATATCATTTCAGTAAGTAGCACTCTTTCATGAAAGCTTACATTTTGTGTGATTAAATTAGAACTAACCTCAATGTATCACATTTTCTCATGGGAACATTTGATTTTAAAAATCCATACTTCAAGATTAGGTCACAAAGATATGTATAAACTAAATGGAATTTTGGCATTGTGAAAATTTATATTTGGTTATAAAACTCAAATTAAGGTCGAATTTGGGAATCAGAAAATCCCTTTCTTATTCAGAAGAAAATGCTACTTTTTGTCCATTTCGATTTTAAAGAATTTCTTTGGCAAAGTTTAGCACGATTACTCAAAGATTTTCAGTACTAAGCACCTAAATTCTGGCTATTTCATGTTAATCAATGAGAAATCTAAAGACCCTTTTCATTTGTAGGAACTCTCTCGAGCGTCACACCCTTCAGTTGTTACAATTCAACATAAACGTTGATCGAAGCATCTACGTCAAGTATTACTTTGACCTCATGGCCCTTGGGAAGTACCTGCAGTTCGATAATAGCCTCGCTAATCGTAAGCCGCTCGATGCCAATCAGGCCTACAACATCTATCTGATCAAGTCCAGAGAACGCAGCGCTAAACACCTTGAAGAGGGCTGCATTTTCGATATAACCTATCCGCATGTCGGAAAGCGGCCAATGGCCAGTTCTCATTGTGATCTTGATATTATCATCATGAGGAATGGTCAGAGGAGTGTGAAATTCGACGATGACTTTATCAACTCAATTAAACTTGAACAGAAGAGGGTGAGTTATGTCTAGAAAAGTATAGACAATCAAAATATCACCTCTCAGACTTGTAGGGTTTTTTTCTAATCAAGATTTATTGATTTTTTTCAAGTACGACTATAAAATTTTGTAACCTTTTGTTTATTAAACCAAATCTCAGAGATAAATGTGCAAAATAATATTTTTCATACCTCGATGTGTGTGACACACGATGAGCGTTATATAATCTGCGGCTGAAAATCTTCTTAACGAAAATACGCCATTTTTCCAACAAAAGCGAGAATTCTTTGAATATATAAAATTTCTTCTTACAATAGCAATTGATCGACGATTTTGTAGCTTCTTAGTCTCTTCAACTGACCATTGTTGATCTTAATTTTGTTGAAGAAAAACCTCTTGATTCATTATCGATTTCTAAATCTCCTTTAGACAGGAAAAATCTCTGGATTACAGTATTTAACATACAAAACGAATGCGTGTCTAGAAAAAAGTTTATTGTATACACTTTTGATGGCTGAATACTTTTTCTCGTCTATCATTCAAGATTATCAATCAATTAGATTATCAGGTTGTTTCTATCTTCCTTCACTGTCGAAAAAAAACAATTTCTAAACCTCACTCGATATAATTCCTCCTTATGACCAAAATTGAACTTTTTCAATTCTCTAGAAGTCTCTATTGAAAGATATAAAAGAGATTCAGGCTGAACAAGTAGCCAGTATAACCTCCACCAGCTATCCATCAAACATCACCAAGTCAGGTGTTCCGACAAAGAGCTATCATTGTAATTCTAGCTATGTCGAGGATGTGGCCATTACCACAACCCTACTCACTTCACCCACAGCAATAAACAACAATAATTATAGCTCTGAAGAGGTAGAGGAGGATTATAAGCACATGCTCAAGGTTAAGAGCAGTCAAGCCTTAGTCAGTGATCCGGAATGGCTGGATGCTGGGGTGGAGTTCTTTTAAAGTGGTTTTTCTACCTACCTATCTACAATATTTTTTCGAAAAGCATTTAATAATATTATCAATACGATGCATGCTGAGGGTCAGATTGAAATTCGTGGTTAATAACCATTGATTTCTTTATTTTATCTTTTAATTTTAAGGGATTTCCCTTTTTTTATAAAATACATAATTTATTTGAAGAGCATTTAATCAATGAGTCAGCAGCTTCTCAACTCACTTGCTTACTCTACAATTTAATTGACGCTAGGTGTTTTCAGGATGAAGAAATAAGTACTTTTTTTTAAACCTACAACAAAGTTTATTCTATTTACAAATAGAAATCAAATAATATTTCGTTTTAAATGAACTTTCATTTGTTCAAAATTCATATTTGATATACAGTATTTAGAAAGGTTTTGAATTAAAATCTCATATACTTTGGGTTGCACTGTTGTGAAATTGATCAATTGAGGTTTCTTTTGCTCCTGAAATTATATAATTTTTTTAAATGTTATATCCCCTTTTACTAGTTGACATTTAACATTGAAAGAAGGTTTCTCTATCTATCTGAAAAGAAATGAATAATACATAAAGGAATGTGAGGGACTGAAAAGGTTGGTGGTCCACAACAAACAAAGACATATACACAACACATAAATGTTCAAGGCGTTTCTGGATGATATTTTCTGACATCGGAGATGACTTATACAATGAGACAACATGGGAACTAGATATGCCTCACTTGAGTAATTACTTTTCATGTTTTATCTCATGTCTCATTAGCCATCTCCTAGGAACCGTCAATAGAACGCGTTCCTATGGTCGGCTACACTCTTGAGAATGTAATTATGACTTGTTCTAAGATTAGTGTTCTGGCACACTTCCATCCACTTGACTGTTTCTTCCTCATGTCCCTCGTGGAAGATCTATCAAAATCGGAGAGGTTAGAAAAAGAAATGTCATTGTAGCTTAAAGGACTTACTTTGAGAATGTCTTCTGGGAAGAGAGTGCCCTTACCTTGGCCCTCGTGAATATTCAAGACAACGGTTTCCAGCCAGGCACTGTCAGCATTCAGTTGATCGTCAAGATAGCCTTTAAACAGCTGTAGAAAGAGGTTTAGAGGTTAGACTTGTCAACTTTTTAGATATGAATTACTAACCTGTACAATATCAGCTCTCTCAAATCGTTTTAGAATGCGTTCCACCATCTTCTCTGAGCATTGAGCACGTAGTTTTTGCTCGATAAACTTCTTGACCACCGCTGGTACACACTCGTCAAAGTCGCATTTGTTCAAATGATCAACAAGGAACTAAAAGGTTTAAATATCAAAAGATAATAGAACCATTATGAGTCATTTTCGATCTATGCTAGTGAATATAAACAACTTACCCAAGGAATGCAGAATCTCTTGTTCCTCTCAAGTGCAATATATTTGAGAACAGACTTATTGCCCCTGATAACTGGTTCATTAGTCTGTGGATTTCTCATATATTTCGAGACGACTACAACTATGGCATGATTAGGACCCCAACGAGGCAGCAACCCTTTGCCAAGGAGTCCAGTCCGACCCATTGGATTGAGTGGAGCACCAGTGCGCGGATCGAGTCGATATCTTCCCAGCAGGGATTGTCTGCGAACCTTAGCCTTTGTGTCATATTGGTTGAAGGTGATTTGACGGAGGTGCTCACTAGATACAGATGGCATTCCATGACGGAAACTTGATAAAGTTTACACTTAGGGCACAACATATATGACTTTTCAACCACTACATTAATAACAATACTTTTGCTCTAATCATGTGTATTTCGAATCAAGTAATTACTCAAGTCAAAGAAAAATACTCTGCTCTAAATTGACTATTGACATTTAAAAGAAGATTCGTAAATGACAGAACCTTCATGGCTCCTTCAGTTCAAAATTAAACTCCAGATAATATCATACAACATTTAGCATTCAGAGAAACGTCAAGACTCACTTTCCACCGTCATGGGATTCAGGCGAAGGAAACTTTAGTGCTTCCTCCGAAGAGTCATATGCAAAGTAGTCAGTATATTCAACCTAAGAAAGCATTAATGAGACTTGATAAAAACCAATGATGAACCCTTCAACTCACCGTCCAGGGAACTTTATCTGGAGGAACATTCATACGCATTCCAGGATACTTTTCAAAGTTGAACGGATATATTCTCCATATTCGATGATCCACGACGTTCCTCTCCAGGGTCCTACCGTGCTTATCATCCGAAACAGTCGGCTCAAGTACTTCATCTGCTCCAGGGTCTCCACCCTCTTCATTACCACTGGAGTCCTCTTCACTCCCCGGCTCGGCTAGGCCAATTTCCATTGGAGATTCTCTGATAATTACAGAATTAGACTCATTTCTAGAGAAATTATGCCAGACTGTCGGCAAATTTGGCAAACAGAACTTACACAGGGGGTGGGGGCATTATCGGCGGAGGAGGGGGCGGTGTCGGGGGTCGTAGGACATCTTTGGCTGCCTCTAAAGCGGCCTGAACAGCCATTTCCAACTTGGTTCTTCTTCTTGAAACCACCGGAGGTGCTTCTTTAGGCTTATCTTCCATCTGGGAAGATTCTGCATTCTCTTTCACTTCGATAACTTCATCAGTTAACTCATTACATTGGCAGGAAGGAAGATCCGATATTTGTTTACAAATCTATATCAAATTAAGATGTTACCAATAAGTAGTTATATCAACTTTAAAATTATTTTCATAACCTTCTAGTTATTTACCCTTTCTTGTGTCTCAGTTATGTGCTTCACGACATCTCCAAGACCATTCAAAATGCCCGTAACATCACTTAGTCTGCTGTCAACGTCGGTGAACTTTTGAAAGTGCTGATCGATATCTTTGAATCGCTTCTCTAATTCCATTCCAATACCCTAAACATGTATAAATCATCTTTATAAACGTCTCATCAGTGAAGAAATAATATATTTGAGAGTTTTAATCTCAAATTAAATTGATAGATGAACATTCTATGTAGAAAATATAATCATCACCAAGTGAATATCAATTATTTTATCCCTGATCTGGGACATGAGAACTTTTTAATTTATTACCTTTTTTCTAATAACATATTAAAACGAATTATCTTGAAATTTATTTCGTCTATTTATGAGTAATTCAATCCAGCTCAAAAAATCTTAGTTTGAGATCCCTTCAAACAGTTTAAGAATTTTCATTGAACTATTTAAACATCAATTTCCTCCCATCGTAGCAGCGACTCTTAGGCATAACCTACCTCAGCAACAGAAGTCATTTCACTCTTAAAGTCAACTCCAGCACCCGCAGCGGCCCCAGCGCCGCCACCCCCTCTAAAGACGACAGCCCTCGATTCGGCACCGCCTCTCTTACCACCTGACTTTTGCGAGGGCTCTCTTAGGTAGTCCATAGCCTTCATATGCTCCCATTTGACCATCTCACGTTCCTTCTTCAGGTCTTTGAAGCTAACACCTTGAAACAGAGTTAAATCAGGCGTCTACTACATTCATTGAGGTCACCTACAAAAGGGGTTCTCCTTAACGGTATCACTATTCCGAATGCTTGCACATTTATTGTTTATGGCGTTGTAGGCTTCGACAAAATGCCAAAAGAGAATCAAAGGGGGCGCCAGAGGAGACCTGTGGACGTACTCAGCAATCATTTGATACCTTTGATAATTCCAATAGTACGTTGAGGCACTTTCAATTTCTTCATACGTCTTTCTGCGTTAGAAATAATTGCTTCAAGTTCTATTATCACAATTCTCTCCTCCACACGAAAAACTCATTCTCTATTTGTAAGTAGTACTCTAACTAGTCAAGTTAGGTTAATCTAATGTTTTTTCTTTCAAGTGAAAATACCAATAAGGTGGTTCATGAAGTAGAGAGGAAACATGCTCAAAATTAACTGAAATACTCTCAACTTGTAAATAAGCTGCATTTCTAACGGTAACAGTGATATTCAGTGATCTTGTATCCTGAAAGATTTGTGCGACTGATAAACATTATCGAGCTTTTTGAATTAGATTTTTTCGTTCTACTTAAATTAATAATTAATCAGCTTTATCTAAGTAGGAATAGAGGTTTATGCAAGATAAAATCTGAGTTTACTCAAATGAGCAATTATAAATTTTCAAATTAGACTATTTAAATAAATATAATCAATTGAGTTATTTGCCAAGTCTTTTCCTTCCCTAATACAGATGGGATAATGAATCAAAGTTTGACAAATAACTCTGTTTTAAGAGAATTTTGTACTTTTCACGTCTAGAACGCAATTCAATTCTCAAATGATATTAAATTCCACATGTTTTTCTCTTGAAGAGATAAACTCATCACAAAATCTTTTAGACCCTTTTAAAATGGACAATTTCGAGTTTTTTTTGAGAGAATGACTTGAACATTTATAATTTAGCAAGGAAAAGTAACACAATCTTCTGAACAGATAGACACGAAATAGAACGATTAATTATCGTTCATTTACGGTGTGTTACATTTTTTTTCAACGTTCTTCTCCTTCCCCAAAGGATCAGCAGAAATCAATTTCAAACTTTAAGAATAGAGAAAGCTATTCAAGACTAATTTGAAAAATTTGAATGAATGATTTGGCATTTTAGATGACTTTCACAATACTCACGAGAACATTGCAATGAGTAAATTGAACATGAGGGTATTTGTGAGGACAACGTAAAAGCCCAACATGAGCGGTATCAGCCAGCGGGAGGTCTTTGTCGGACACTTGCCGTCCTTGTCGCAATCGTCGTCTAAGAGGTGGGTTATTAGGAACGCCCTAAGAAGTGGCAAAATCCAACTCACCATCTCCTTGAAGTACGTCGAGTCCAAAGTCGCCAAACATTTGAAAGTAAGCCTTTGTGTACATTTGGAAGATTGTCTCCTGAAATAGCATTGTCTTGACGGCCATCGAAGCTATGGTTGTAATTGATTTTCAAATCAGAACTGATCAAAGAAAAAAGGGGCGGTGATTGTATTAAAATCGCTCACAGTTCATTTCCTCCTTATTGGAATATATTCCATTTGGGTAGGCAATCGATTGCGAGGCAACAGCATAGCCGACGATGATCACTGTTAAAATGACCATGAATGGAATGAGGTCATTAGTCACCATCTTCCCGATCATGATCAACTTTGGGCCTAGGGCAATATGGAAGCTGAACGTGTACATGAGACGAATGTAGAATGTGAATAGACTTATCGCCAAGCATATCCGACTTATATTCAACATGTCATCAGTAATGATGATAAAGCTTTCATTCTCCAAATCGAAATCGTCTTTGTCAACCAGGACGATCATTCTTATGATGAACCCGACGACGAATAGCGCCAGAGCTACGCAATCCAGCTTATTCCAACCATCAGAGATGTATGTCCGAAAACTAATACCCGATAGAACTGCCTACAATTTATACAAGATTACTCCTTTCAAAAGTTTCAAAATCGTTCAAGTCACGGTGGACCATTAAAAACTAACAATAAAAATTAAAGATCAGAAATGTTTTATAAAGGAGGATTTGCTAATGTCAAGTTTTATACTTTTTAGACAGAGTATCTCATGAACGTGCTATTCGTAGCTAAAAGTAAATTACTCTTTGTCCATATATCGAAAATCACGTTTGAAAAGTATGAGCATGGCCAACGAATGAGTAAGAGATCAAACTAGCTTTTCTTCTGCCAATAGATCTTTTCACAGGATAACCGCAGTCTTTACTAGCAACAATAAAAATAGGGATTTTCCGACTTAATTATGATTAAGTATTATTTCATGAATTCTATCTCTTTTCCCCTTTCAAAGTTCGACAAGTAATATTGTAATCGATAATCAATATCAACTAAACATCAGGTCATAAATCTTTATATCTTTCTTTCATCTCATCATTGAATTTATTCACACCATTCAAAACTCACCCAACATATCTGAAAGAGAGAAAATGACGAATATTAGAGTTGATTATGAAACTAATGTTATAACCATTTACCTGCTTGATCTCCTCGATGAAAAGGGTCACAACCCAAGCGGTAACAATGTACTCGACTGGAGAAATCTTTACTCGAAAGTCCACTAGCAATAAGTAGCTGAACAGAAGCAGGAATGTAATGTAGGATAGCTGTGAAAGCAATTATTTCATTATAATCATTTAATCACGCAGGAGAAAAGTTTCTTCCCCAAAATATCACCTTGACATTAGAAGAGTTACACTTGAGTTTGTCAACGAGATTTCAAGGATGGAAATTATACTGTCATTATAAATTTGAATTGGAATCAATTATCTAATTATCTAGTATTTTCCACTTGTTCCACTCAGTGATGCAAAGATCAAGTTTTAGAGCGTAGAGCCTATTATCTGTGGATAGTATTTTCATAATTTCCTGGTCGGCATTTTGAGGTCAATAAGAACCACTTGATAATAATTAGGGCGGTAAATATGAGATTTTTGCTAATTTTGATATTGTTCTAGAATTTTATTTCTTACCAATTTGGTGGAAAGAAAACAATCTAAACGACAGTCCACACAGGGTTTTGAAAGATTTGAAGGTTAGTAACAGGCATGTTCTAATCAGAAAGTGCAATCAACTTCACTCAACGATTTCACAGAAATAGATTCGGACAACTCTAATGCGGATTGAACTTGAGTCCTAAAATTTCGCTCAATATCAAGATACAATGAATTACATTACTAAGAGATTGGATGTGTATGATAGCAAAAATATCGTAGAAATAGCATATTTGTTAAAAAATCTTCTCAAAAATTGCAATCTCACCACACTAGATGTTGAAAGATCCAAAATGAAACGATTTTTTATATTTTTAAAGGGAAAATTTTAAATGTCAGTAGATAGAAATTCCTGTTGCAAATTTGCATCTCTGATTTGCTATTTTAATTGCCTTTCTAATAATACTTCTATCATTCAGATTTCAACTCACAGTGTGATAGACAAATCTGACTACAGGCGCCATATAAAAGTCCCTGATACTCCCAATGAAATCCACAGCCTTGGAAGTTATCGATTTTTGAGTGTTACTAAAAGATAGATTCAAGATGACCACTGAAAAAGTTTGTGAGTATAATTTAGAAATCAGAAAAAATTCAATCTAATAGGAAAATAATTGCGAAAAATCCTTTCAAGTAGTAGCGGTGATCGTCTGATCTAGTTGAGAGACTAACATGTTCATGAGAGTTTATTTCCAGATGTTGAGATAAATGAGAGAAAACTTAAATCGCCAATGGGCAAAAACACACATTATATAACTTGGTATTGCCAATCAGTCAAATGATTTCAAATATATGTAGTTTGAAAATTAAATGCTTCGAGTACGTAATCCTTTACAGTATGAGTAGTTGAATTACAAACATTTATTGCTGGATTGAAATCTAATATATTTCAATAACTTTCAATATAAATTTAAAAAGTATTTTTTACAATACTTGCACAATCATTATTTCAATAATACGAACATTTTTTGAATTATTATCATGTATAGTAGGGAACTGCTTTTTGAATTAAGATCACGAGGAATCGCTATAGATTGATCAAGAACTAACTCTGAGGCTGTTTCTATCTTCTATGGTCGAAACTCTGACGTGTTAAAAATCCATGTACAAATAAATTCAAATGGCCGCCATCGATTCTCTCGCTTTTTAAAGGCTACTGAATGGAAATATCGATATATTCTGTTCAAGCAAATTATTCCGCTCCTAAAGATGATCGGACTTTTTGAAAATATTCTCCATTTAGATTTCGAAATTCTGGCTAGAAATTTTAAACTAGATATCGCGCATCAGCCACATCTTTCTAACAAAAGGCTCTAAGTTGAGAACGTTTCTTCTAAAGGATAGTATTTTTCATGTTGTTCCCAAATATTACTCCTATCTCTCACAAAATCTTTAGATGGGCGAGAAAATCCCTGTTCAAGTCTTGGCGCAAGTTCAAATTAATTTAAAATACGATTGGCCTGTTTCCAACACCTAGAATAAATATTTCACAGTTTCTCGTGAAATCATGTCTAGATTACTATTGTGCGCGATCTAAAAGAGGTAAAATCAAAAAGCAGTGCCCTAATGTATATAGTAATTTTAAGGTTTTGATGATTTTTGTTTAAAATAAAAAAGTGGGCATTTTAAATTTGAGCAGCACAACTCAATTTAAATTTTGTAAGTTCTAGGTGTATTTTGAAAATTGATGTAATCGCTTGCTTTTGTTTTAATCATGATCATTGTACTCCTCCTACTTCACAGTCTTCAACGTTTCATTATTGACAAGGTATAAAAATACATTAGAAATAGTCAGGTTTCTACTAATACCTTTGTACCCAACTTTGTTTTCTTATATTAACACACTTTCGTAGACTTTTAGAGTTCACACTCGAGTGCATTCGATTAATAAAATAAAAGATTTCTTTCATCCATGTAACTGGGTTCGGAAACTACTTTTATTTGTATCATAAAAGTTTTGTCTTTGGAGTTCCCCTCTTAATGAAGCATCATAATAATGGAAATAAGTATTCGGGTGGTGGACAAACGTTGCGGGAGTGAAGAATCTTTCAATTTTCAAAGACAACTGAAGGAGAGAATGATTCAATATCATTATCATAATCCTTTATTAAGAGAAGAACTTTTCTTCTTTCAAATACAAAAATGTTATGTTAGGAATAAAAGTATTTTCCACTCCGAGCCTAGTTACGTGAATGATTTCAGTGCAAGAGAAGCACTATACAATGCAGGAAGAATTTGTTTCTTTTAAATAGCTTAAGCTTGTTATTTATCCCAGAACAAGTTTGCTTATGATATTTGAACAATTCTCTTTGATGATTTGAGAATTTAATTTGCTGACGATTTTTCAATTTGATTCAATTTGGGCCTTAAATTTTCAATAGATTTCTGGCGTTAATTTAAGACATTTCCTCTCCTAAACTTATTTTTAGGGACTCTACAAAGAGGTAATCTATTATTTTTATGTGATCCTTTAAAAAAAGATAAAAATTGACTTGTATTTTCGGCCTGAAATATGTATACAATTCATGAGTGCCTATACAATATCAATAAAAGTTATGATTCATTGAAATGTTGATAGAATTTGTTATATTCATCATATTGACAATCCTGGTCGTCACAATACCTATATTACAAGGATTGTCAATATAATGAATCAATAAAAGGCATTTTAATTTTATGAGATTCTCGATTAAAAATAAGTTAAATAAGTGAAAAGATGAAAAGTGGTCTTGGTTATTAATATAACTGCCGATGCTTGCACCGGATCACAAACCCCACAAACTAAGTGAGACTGAATAATGAGTATTTTTTATCTCATTCCAAAATAACTTTAATCTGTAAAAATATAAACTTTTTCACAATTTCAAAATCCAACTATTTAGGTAGTTCTAGTTACTCCATACAATGAACAAGTTAGAAACACTGATCTCCATATATATTTATAAATTGATCTTTTGCATTCCTGGCATTGGTCGGAATTTTTATTGAAATGAAATTTCTGAATCTACAGTTACGCAATTATCATCTTGACTACTCTCATTCTAAACCTAATATATATATTAATAGTTATCCGCATAAGGAATGACATTAAAAAGCTTTTCTTACCCCTTTCTATCAGGATGTTGTGATAATCCAATGAGGGATTCTTCTTGAGTTGCATTCAAAGATGAGTCTGGAGTTTTATCCTAGAAATTGTAGAATTTTTAGAAATTATCCATTTGTCCTTTTGGACTTTTGTCTTGAGCAACCCTTACCTTATCTTGGTTGACGTCATTAATCTTATTGTTGTAGAGTATAACTTTTGGCAATAAAAGCGGCATCATTAGTCCAAAAACAAGGCCCAGCACAAGCTAGAAGAGCATTAAATTATTTGAAAAATATCCACACAACCTGTAGAAACTAACTCGAATTGCGCTATTCTTTGTCGACAAGTTTCCGTTCCATGTATTTGTCAGGAAATCTTGGCAACATGGATGAGCCATGAACTTGATAGATTGGCCTTCTGCGGCAAGCTTAATCACCGAACTCCGGCCGTAATAGACCAGTTGATGGTTGATTATCAGCTGAGCTCTGTGCTCGTCTTCCCGGTAGCACTCGTTGAGAACTCCTTCAGCTCTCTCTTGAAAGTTTCTAGAAAGTTTTGAGTATTATGAATCAAGAGGGCATTTCCATCAAGTATAACACACTTGGCATATGATCTGTAGTCTTCCTTGTCAGTAAAATCGTCGGTCTTGTTGCATAGAGAATTGAGAAGAATAGATGCTAACAAAGCACCTGCTATGGGCTCCTAGAAGTTAGAAATATATTATTTAAAATTTTCAAGGTCGAAGGAGCGCGTCCACTTACTTTTTCCATTGTCCAAAAGAGTTCAGCCATTCTAAGTTTTCCAACCAATATTGACCAAATCAATAACTCTCTAGCTGGCCGATCGAGCTGAATCATCTTGGTCTGCGCCTCATCTGAAATAATGCAATCAATCAAAGGAGCTTATTATGTTGGCTGCAAAAAAGGATCATGCTCTATCTTGTGTGATAATCTGGGAATAAATAATCAACCATTTACAATCAAGCTCTCAACGGAACTTGCAATCATGCATGGACCCAATCTAATTTTGAACTAAAACGGTAAAATAAAAAACTCCTTCTAACCAGGCTCTCTGACTGTAGCTAAACTCGTGTTGCTCGACTCGTTATGCGTTAGCAATATTTTCTTTAACCTTCTTGTGACACTATCATCTCTGTCTAGATCAGTGACTTTAGTTGAGGCCTTGTTCATTTCGCCTGTGGAACGAGAAGTATTAAGTAAACCCCTTCTTCGAGCTCAGAGATGAAAAAGTGTGCATTTTCTGATAACTCACCATGATTGACTAGCTTCCCGCCATCTCCAAACTGCTGGCCTGCAGCAGCGGTTAAGGCAGCAACGTTTCTCAATTGTGCAATCTCTCCAGTGAGGTCGACAGTCATCTTGTAGCCAATCTTCTTCTTTTTGTCCTTTCCGGACTCTGAACTAGTCATCTGATTGGTCTTTCTAATAGTGGATGTTGACAAGGGATCAGAGAGATCCTCTTGTACTGGCGTCTGCCGTGCTAGAGGGGCGTATACAGTCTCAGGATGATTCCCGTAGGCTGGATTCTGATAGACCATTGGGCCCGAAACCCCTGGTGTCTTGGGGTAGTACACTACTGGTTGATTCGGGATTGCAATGTCTTCCATATTTTCAAGACTCGATCGTCTTCTACGTTTACCTTGAATTAAGAAACATTTGAGATAATGATTCATGAAAAATGCATATAAAGATTAGTAAATGGCAATACGATTATTTTTATTCATCAATCATCCAGAGATTCAAGAAGAAATAATTTCTAATACAAAAATGAGAATTACCAAATAAGTTACTTCCGTTGAACAAATACAGCTGGTTTATTTTGTAAGCGTTTTTACTAGATTTTTGTCATATACTATGAGGATGTGTCAATCTTAAAATAAACTTACCATCTATGCCTCGTCGATCGGTGCTATCGACCAGGGGGTTCATTTCATATCTTCCACTTATAGTCGTTATTGAGGTAGCGGACCTTGGAATGCGACCCTCAATTTCCAGTTCGTCATTCGTACTATCATCGTCGTCGTAGAAGCTTTTACTTGAGCTTATATTGGATTTGGCTATGTTAGAATATGATCAGTCTTGAAGAATTAATCTTATACAAAGTTTACATGCAATATATATTATTAAAGCAAAAAAACATGCATTCAAAGAAAAACTTAAACATCAATTTTAGAAGAGTTCAAATCATCCTCGTTCTTCTAGTAAAGTATTCTAAACAAATATAGAGGCCTCGTAAAATGAATCTACGTAATTACAAGTAAAATAAACCTCTTAGATAATGTCCCATATTCATTACAAACATGTCATGAAGGCAAGGATTTTAGAGAAATTATTATTTACCAATTTCATTAAGTTTAGTGGTGGACGTCATCAAAAAACTGGGATTTTCGATACTCTTAAAATTCCCAGATCTAATCTCATTATCCGGAGTGCTACTATCACACTGATCAATATAGACGATTCTATCCACAATGCCTAGGGACTTCATGCTAATGGCTTGATTCTCATAAGCTGAATCAGTTAGGCTGTTATTTGAGAAGCGTCTATTCTTTATAACCTCAGCATCGTCGCTATCATCACCAAGACGAAAGCGACTCTTTTTCAATTTCTTTGAGTTTCTCTTATTTCGTGCATTCTTCTCAGCTGTTTGAGCACACATTTAGAAAATAAAAAGATTCAACATGCAAATTTACCATGATTTCATTTTTGTGTGGAGAATTATATGAAAGAGAAATGACACATTAATTGAGCACTCAAAATTGTGATTCGTGTTGATAAACAATACAAGATCTACTGACTTACCCAGGAGATCCGCTTTCTTCTCTGGTAATAATTTATTCTGAAACTCTTTACTTAGATAGAGCGGATGGTAAAAGTCTCCAACCAAGGTCTTGATTACTTTCCCGACATCGCGCAGGGCAACCTTTGAGCTTGTCTGGAAATTAAGGTAATTGAGTAAAAAATACAAATGTACTTTACTTATTTCAAATATGGAATTAATGTTCTCTATCTAGAGGATGAAAGCAAAACAGAAAGACATTTTCACTGTTTTATAGGATGTAGACAAATTATAAATTCTTTTTCAAAAACTTTAAGAAAAAATACTTCACAAATATACCTCATCAGACATGGTATATAAACAAAGCCTGTTTTGTGCATAATGAAATTATTTAATTCAAAGGCATGCTTAGAAAGTGTTGATTGCAAGAAAAAACTATGAACGCTCTTTTCTGGACTTGTCATGTGTACTTATTTTATGTTGATAATCCTTATCTACTGTTTTCCAACCACTGTTTTCGAGGATAAAATTAATTCTTTTCAAACATTTGAATGATATTCCTTTCAATTCACAATGAATAAAATAGTCGAGAATAAACGAACAAGTTGAAAGGAAAGAAAATTTCATAAATAAAAAAAATATGAAAATGATAAAAAATAATAATTGGGTAAGCAAGATTCAAAATCATATAAATACCTGTGCACCACTTGTTGCCTGTGAATAGCATAAAATGTTAATTAGATTAAATTACAAATTTTATCAACAATTCTTACAAGCTCATATGGCTGAAACTTACCCTATGTGAACGATTGTACTCCCACATCTGGTTGAAGATGGCCACTTTCGAGTTCTGAAATGAAGCGACAAGTTAAAGAATATAGAGAAAAATCTATATTTTCTAAATATCCTTCTGAAAATGGTCTTTAAAAATTGTCCTTTAATCAAAAATTCATTATTTGATTTTTTAATACATGTTTCAAAAACAGTTAATTAAAATTGGCATTATTAAAGTAAACATTAAACTTGCATTAGTGTATGAAATTTCAATATTTCGACATTGATAGGGCTTCTACAAGGTTGGCATTCTCATTAGATTGATGAGTAGGGTATTTTTCACAAAAGTTGTTATTCTAAGTTTACACGAATCAACAAAACCGACATCCTAGAGTCTAGAAACGCTCATGTCTTTTTTCGATTTTGAGCTGTAAAACCCAATGAAATGCACGTATTTCAATATGTGTCATTGATTACTGAGTGTCAAATTTTTTTGTGTGCTAGTGTGTCTGTACCACTAAATTCTAGGCCAATAAAAAAAGTGTGAATTTGGGTTTAGTATCAAAAAATGTCATTCTAGTTATTTCAGTTTAATACCTAGATGTCAAATCTTTCACTTCTGAAAATCTAAAGCAATATTTCTCAATCAAAACTCATGTTTTTAAATTTACTATTTTCTCTCATGAGAATTTTTTTATGTAAGAGATTATTTATTGATATTTTGCCTTTTTAATAAAATATGTATTTTTCTGGTAGCCCTATTGATGAGTAAAAAATGTTTCTATATAATATTTTATTAAATTTGAAGAAGCAGGAATTTTTGCCTTCAGAGATATTTTTAGATCATCCCAAATTTTTTTTTCTTTTGAGCTAAATTTGAAGCGGCTAATTTTGTTGAATCCCTTCATAATAATGATTTAATGTCTCACCATATTCTTGAGCTGGTCTGTGTAAAGCTTCTCCAACATGTAGACAGTTAGGAACTCTTCGAGACTGAAGCCCTGTTCGAGGAACAACTTGACAAAGTCATGTCTGTCACTCATTAAGGCACGATACATGTAATCATTGAGCTGGCCTTTCTACGCGAGAAAATATTTCAATATAGTTGATAGGTTTATTAAATTCAAAATGTTGACCTACTTTCCACTTTTTGTTCTCCAAGAAAATCTTTTCCCTCGCGATGTCGGCCCTGTTGAGGGTCAGTGTGATTTCTAGCTGTTCCAAGTTTAATTGTTCTGATGAAGTATTTGTGCCAGCTGTTTTCAAAATACGTAATCAAGCGTAATATTCGAGTTAAACTATTTTATTTATTTGTAGACATAAACCGGTATTTCTTTTTCAATAGAATTAAAGTAATTACTAGAAACTGTCAAGCGTACCAAATATTGCTAATTTTACTATCTTGCAAGAAAAGATATAGGGATATTAATATCGAAAACTGAAAATTAATATCTATCTGGATAAATGAAATAAATTTTCGGTTTGCACAAATTTTATCTACAAAAATATTTCTCTAAAAATAAATTCTCCTTCCAAGACACAAGGATATCAAGATCTTGCAAGATGCAATATTTTGGTTTTCGAGAAAATGTCATCATTGCTTGAAATAGTTTCTAGTTGAAGAGGGGAATTTTGTATAGCCAGCTTAGATTTATCAATAAATAATTATCGAAACATGTTTATTACCAAGGATTAATATTTTATCCATCATTCCTTATCAAAAGATTAACTTTGGCTTATTCCAAGATCTATCTCTGCTTAAACAATTCCCAGATCCCTAATTAAAGCAACATTTCAAGATTAAAATTGCCTTAAAAGACATTCTTCAAATCAATAATCGCTTAATATCACTGACTCACCAGACGCTAGCAACGAAGAGATCATATAACCATCTAGATCACTATCGTCTTCCATATCAAATATGGAGACGAGAGCGCTGTATTCATTGATTATCTCTGCGAGCATATTTGCCTCTTCCTCATAGCCGAAATAGTCGGGGTGGATCTCCCCGAGGAACTCTTGGAGAACTGACGCTAGTCTATACGAAGAGAATTATAAGAAGAGAAGCCATCTTTATATTTGCTTCACTCACCGAGTTTCTAACGGCACAGGCTCTTTGTCATCGCCCACGTCTTCTGTGGCTATCTTGTTGGCTGTATCGATCCCGAATGCGATAGCATCAGCAGCTCCGGATGTTCCCTTAAAAAGGGGCAAATTAGTTTAATTTAAAAAATATTTTACCGTTAATTTCTTACTTTGGCAACCACCATCGGACATCGATTCTGGCTGATTGAGCAATATATTTGTCTCAGTGTAAACCTGTCACCACCAATAATGAGACCGCACATTGGCACACGAATGTCCTCCTCGTCCGGTGGCTTGCCAGCTTTCTGTTTCGGCAAGGCCTTGGAATCGCCGAGGCTCTCTTTCGATTTTTCCTGACTTCCTACCACAGTCTCATTAGAGGCGACATTATTCTGAGGTATCGAACGTCCACTGCTAGATAGTCCGGCGTTTATTGACCCACTACAATTCGCTCCGTTTTCACTCGGCTTATTCGGTGTATCCTTAATCGCCTGCGTGGAGTCGAGACCTTTTATGAAATATTTGGCAATCATTTAGTTAGAATCCTTCCAATTATAAAAATAATTATTATTCGAGCTAAATTCAGATTTTTTGAGTTGATAAACGCTGAATTAGCTTGGTTGGGATTAACCAATAATAGTTTGAGTTCTCTGATATATAACTAATGCTGAGATTAGTTTGTAACATCGACAGAACTTTATATGTGAACGCTGGTTTAAAACCTTTCTAAAATGGCTGAACACACAATTTGCGAAACTTCTTGTCCAACTACCCTCAAATTAAAACAAAAAGAAGACTGCGTTTCTTTATTCGTTCACCCACCTGGAACTAGTTTATCTTCAACCACAGACTCAGATCCCCATTGAGATATACACCGTTCGAATCGAGCTCTTGTCTCTGCGATTCTCGCCTTAGATTGATCTTCGCCCGTATCTAATAGGAAGAAGTAATTATGATTCGGATCAAGGGCACACTCTTCAACGTCTGTCTTGACTTGTTTGGCCTTTTCTTCTTGTTCACTCTTTTCAGCCTCATCTAGCACATCGTCTTCATCGTCCTCTTCTACTTGGTAAATACCGGTTCCCTAAAGAAAAATATTCCATTTATGCAGAAAGATAAATTTAGTTCATTAATCTAATTTATTCAAATCGTCAAAAAAATATTTTTGCTCTTGTGAAAGCAGCTCTTACTACGAGAAGTTTTAAGAGTTTTACGAAAGACACTCTCTAAGAGCAAGTCATGTACTCATGAGTAATTACTTCATTTAGAGCAACATCGAGCATGTCATTCTTCGTGATGCATCCGAAGCTTGCCACACCAAATGCCATCATACGATTTCCACCGTAGGCGTCAGTGTAATCGCGTACGGCCTCTCCCGCCAACTTCATGATACCAAGGTTGAACCCGCCAGTCACAATCCAGCATCCTAAAATGTAATCCGACCGTTAGATATCATCAACTTAAGGTAAGTTCTTAAATAATATTTTCCTTAAGTCATGCAATTGAGGAAGACGAATTATTCGTATTGAAAATCAAAAGTTTAGCCATTTGCTATCAAGTCTGACATGATTTATACAACTGAGATGATTTCATGCCCTCTATTAGGAAATTGATGATTTAAAATAAAATATCAATTAATTAAGGAAGGTTTATAAACAAGAGGTTGACTCAAAATCAAAAAAACAACACGTATTTCTTGAGGATATACAAAAAAATTAATCGGACCATTTCTAAAGCGATCAGAAATTTATTTTATGATTTTTCTAGATATAAGAAATCATCCGTCAAGAGAGGATGGATAATAAAAAATAGTAATTTATTCTCCAAGCTGCAATTATTCATTTTTTTATCTCTGACATCTTGTGAAGTCACGATAAATTTTTTTATTTCAATTGTACTTGTGTGGTCAACTCCCAAAATAAAAGATTTTTTACAGAAGGAGACTTAAAAAATAATAATTCACATACGATCCACTAAACAGGTATTTTTTCACAAATAGAGAAAGGTGCTGGATTTGAAATGAATCAAATTAATGATAAATAAATTCAATATATATCTCACCATTAACTGTGCAATGATACCATATGATATGTAATTATTCATAGATTAACGTGAAATTTAGCTTTTCATTGTTGGTTTTTTTTAATTGCGTGAGATATTTTTTCATATGCCTAGGCAAAATTAGGCTACACGGAAGTTAAAATGCATCATCTGAGTAATAGTATTATTAGGATAAGGATTCCGGAAGTACGACTAGAAAATTAATCATATTTATTCAAATTTAACTATCCTTATCAAGTTCTCAAAAGAAAACATTTTTTATCAAGATCTTACAGAATTTCTATTTATCGGCGAGAACAAAACAGTTCGGATCACTCTGAGTGAGATTAAAATCTCAAAGATTGCCACCCAAAAAGATGGTTTTATTGCTATTGAATTTCAACGATGTTGGGCTCTCAATTTAAAGGCCAAGTGATGGCCATATAAAAATAGTTTTCTAAGCTACAAACGGAATGAATTTGAGGGTTAGTGCAAACTTGAACATGCTAGTGATGACTAATCTAACACTAACGAAAATAATGCTCAATCATTGACTCACCACTTTCGGCAGCCTTCCAAAGACCCTTTTTGAAAATCATTTTGAGCTTCCGTTTCTTCTCAAAGTTTGTCCCAAACACCGTGATGATGAGGGTTGGGGGTTTCAGTGACCATTTCCTCTTCAACAAGTCCCGAATTGTGCTATCCGGGGTGTTATCTGGTACTTTGGAGAACTAAGAATACATAAATTCCGCTTTTATTGCTGATCTCAATGAGCAAAAGAGTAATCTCTTCTTTATCAGGGATCAATACACTGATGTGTGTATTTCTAAGGTTAATAATCAATAAACAAGCTGAAAATCTTTTATTTTCATCCAAGTTTACGCCCAGTTGATGTTTTTTAGATGGGGGAAAATGGGCAGAAAGCTGCTTTTAAAAGCTCAATTATTTGATACCTTTATCAAGCATTCATAGCACAAGGACATGATGGGCGGATTTCTTTTTGAAACAACAGATATCTCCTTCGCAAGATCGAATGAGTGCTATAGATTAATTCGACAAATACATTTGTATCGTGGAAAAATAAGGGGATAATCTTAACAAAAGAGAGCAATTTACAATATTATACCTAAAACAATGAAAGTCAGATTATTGTTTTCGATTTAGATAAAATAGATTTTAAAAGAAAAACAGTTTGCTATTTCTAGGAGTATATTCCTTTCTTTAAAATATTTTTTATTAAGTAGTCATCTTGTCAACCAATTTAAGCTTCCTTCAGGCTGACGAATCTTTAATAGAAGCAAAATAACATGATATATGATTCAATTTTCATTAGAGAGAGAGAGAGAGAGAGAGAGAGAGAGAGAGAGAGAGAGAGAAGCTGTGGGGAGGAGGAGAGAGAGAGGGAGAGAAGCTGTGGGGAGGAGGAGAGAGAGAGAGAGAGAGAGAGAGAAGAATATTTCAAATTAGAATACTATAATTTATGGGCTAAACTGATCATGTACAAAGATATACTTGTGCAAGAGATGGCAGATATTATTTATTGTATAAAAAAAGTATTTTTTTTCGACATGTACAGACTCTAGAGAATCCCACTGTGGGAATAATTAGACCAAAACTAAGCGAAAATCAAGCACGAAATATTCGATCACTAATTTCTCACAGATAAATTGTTGATTATAGTTGAGATGAGATCTCATTTTTGCGTTTACAGTCAATTTCACAAATTAGTTTTTATCAACTTAAAAATTCGATCATGCTTAATGCATAAGTTGGGAGAAAATTAATTAAACATTTTGTCTGTAGTAAACTTTAAATTGCCATTTCGAGAATTTCCTTCCAAGCCAGGACGTTAAATAACTATTAAGCAAATATTCTAAACTGCATTGTTAATTAGAACTATCAACTTTAAGGAGGAGACCGTTATTTCTGTTGGTAAAGAGAATGTAAAAGTCAATAGTTTTCCCCCATCTTGTATGAAAAGTGTGTGTTATCCTGAGCAATGATTTTCACCTTTATTTTGAGGATAAAAGCATGAACTGAGATAGATTCTTCCCATGATATCCTGCGCAGTTATTGCTAGACTCACCTTGGCTGTCTGATTGAGGCCGGTAAATTCGATTTCGGCGAAATATTTACTCTGAATTTGCGACTGACGGCGTTGTAGGGCAGTAGCTGACGCTGTTCCCCCAACATCTTGCTTCGTTCCATTCGTACTCTGTGAGTAGGTTGAGCCAGCTCTACTTTGACGTCGTTTTATCGTTGAAGTACGCCTAAGGGTATCATTTTCTGTCATCCTTCAATTCACTCCTCATTCATCATCAATAGAGTATTCCAATAAAGTGTTGAGGATGATTATCAACTGAACAGCCTTATTGTGATTTGGTAAATATGGGTTTATAAATACTATAGTGTGATTATTTTATCAGTATTTTATCATACTCCTTCCTGATTGGCTGGGGAATATGAACCAATGAGGGCTCCTTTGGTAGATGGGAAATATACTCATTTTCTTGTTTTAGACATTAGTGTAGCTTTTAATTACTACCTATTGAATGAATAGGTGTATATTATTAAGCATTTTTTATTAGATAAATTTATAATATTTTTATGACCCTACTCAAGGAAAAAGGGGACTGACGCCAAGAATGAATCGTAATTTAAGAGAGTTATCGATACACTTTTACAGATGCATTTAATATCCATTTAAATTTATGGAAATCATCAATTAGATGGGAATATTGATTCAAGTGAAATATAAGAAGTTTGATACTCCAATTATTTTTCCCATTTAGCTCTCTCAAGGGATGACTGACCTCTAAAATATTGAGCTATCACTCCCCCAAAATATTGTGTAGTGTAATTTTTAATTGAATTCACTTTACCCAATGTAGAACGTGTCCTGGTAGAGCTGTGCTTAGAGCGACCGAGGGAAAACCTTAAGACGCCCTACTTGGAGCTCACTCTAAAAAGTCCAAATAAGCTCTGTTCTAACAGACTGAAAACCAGCAGTTCTTATACAGAGAATATGAATCTAGGAACGATTATCTACATGAAAATACTAAATCGACTCTGATTCGAATTTTAAAAATTTTCCGAGAGTTATTCCATAAAAAACATAAAACTTGTGCTAGAAAGAGGGTTAAGATCTGCAGTATTTTTATTAATCAAAGCCATACAATTAATAGTTTTGCATATTTCTCACAGCTCTAGTTGAGACTATAGAAATCAAAACTGTTTGCTAATCCATCACCTTAGCAAGATTGCAATTTCAAATTAATCTTTGCAAAAGAGTTTGATAATTGGACATTTATAGCCTGGCTAGTTCAGTTCCCAGAATATCTAGAACCTTGCTTGTCAATTAATACTTATCTGGTCCCTTCGTATCTATTACGCCTTGTTTGTGGCTTTGGCGTAAGTTTTCTGCTCACTGACCTTTTTGATATTCTGAACAGATTTTCCTAGGTCCTGTCTGGCTCCCTTGAGTTGGGCTAACATTGATGCACTGAGGATTTTTGTACAGAGTTCTGATTGACCTTATACTTGCTAGTATAGCGAAAATACTCATGACCACTCAACAGCTCCCTATTTATTTATGGTGGATTTTCAAATTAGCTTTTGTTGACTTTGACTAAATTGTTATGAAAAATTAATTTTCCAAAACTTTTTCTAAAGAACTTTTAAGTTGATATTTAGAATAGATTTTTGTGATACTTAAAAAGAACTATTACTTTAAAATGAAAAAAAAATAATTTCATATTGCTTGTTTAAATGTAATTTTTTCTGGAAAAAAAACACAAAATATTAAGATATGTAGGCAATCAAAGTCTAGACTTATGTGAGGTGAACGAAAATGCTCCATGCCATTCTGATTTAATTAATTAGTGTTGTGTAGGGCACCCAGAGAATATGCTTTATTTTGAGAATATATGCTAAAATAATTATTTTATTTTAAAAATAATGTTATTTACTATTTTTTTTATATGAATGTATTTATAAAGAGAAAGAACCAATTGTATGTTTCAAAGAGGAATCTGCAAATGCCGGTATTTCTGTCTATCAGGCGTCATCAGTACAGCTATCCCCATCTCCCAACAACTTGGGAGACGTTTGGGTACAGTAGATTAACCACTATACA
>KL567408.1:0-38458 GCA_000715275.1 Gyrodactylus salaris
ATTAAGCTTAATAGTCAAGTCTAACTCTCTTCGGCTTCACTCAAGGGTTTATAATGGGGAAGAAGGGTTTCTTGCTTGCGAAAAGTATATTTTCCGTAATTTGTTTGTAATAATTCTATAGTTTTCTGGAATACTTGTACGGTATAGATTCTGTACTACAGACGGTATTTTTGTCAAACAGTTGTACTTATTAGAGTAAACTCTCTAGAATATTATTTTCAAAATAGACCCACTTAGACTGGGGCTATTGTAGAAATGGAGGATAGAGAGTTGGGTATTCTGAAATAGCATTTTATTGAGAATGGAAAACTTGTGATTGAAAATAGTTCTCTGCTTCATTGAATTGAGAAATCATGTCATAGCATTGAAGGCGAACATGCTAGTGGCCACTCTCGGGTCCGACATGTCCCTATTCTCCAGCACATTCGGTGGAATGCATAATTGATTTGAATTCGATATAACCCCGACACACTGCCAGTTATCGAGGTAGTTGGATTGCCACAATCTAACACATCCATCCTCCCCACTACTCGCAAGTAGGGAACCTATAAAGAATATTTTTATTGCATAATTCTAGAGGCCAGTGGAAGAAATATCCTTTATAGTTTGTCATTAATTATTTAAAAAGTTAGTTTAATATCGTATTCCTGTAGAACTCATTAAACACGCAATCTTTAGTATTTTCTGAAGGCAGGAGCAGAGAAAAACATTTTTTCTATTAAAACACGCATCGTTCCATAAAGGCTTGTACGCGGTAATTAATTATTGATGGTTAGTTAGAAATAAAAAAAGATTTAATTTTACAAAAAAATGTATTCGAAATGAATAATAGATAATAATACTCACCAGTTATATTCCATGAGAGACGCCATACTCTCCCCTTGTGATGATCGAATGAGGCCAGTTTATAGACATTATAAGACATACGGGACATGGCTTTGGAATTGACATCAGCTGGTATATTAGAATTAAAAATTTATATCCTTTTTCTAATACACATGATTTAGAGTAATATTTACCCTCACCTGGGACATCCTTGCAGGTAATTCTAAGAATTAAAACCTCATTCTCTGTCGCAACAGCCAACAATTGAAATGACTGCCCAAGGTGTGGAGAGAAAGAAACATCAAAGACTGCTGTATTGACGCATTTAACATTCTCAACAATATTCCATTGTCTTTGACCCTCAATGAATTCACAGAGAGCCAACCTCCCGGAGCCTTGCGATTGATTAATGCTGCCTGTCGTTGTGTTGAATGATTTATTCATTTGCTCTTGCAAGTGAGTGGAAAAGGCTTTTTCAATAGAATCAGAAGCGTTACTTCCAACAGCAATAAGGGGAACATCTAATCGTGACTGTGACCAACTTAAGCAGGAGCCAATCATTTTAGTGGGAAAGTCGAATTGCAATGTCCACTGACTCAAGTTCATGACGTCTTCAGCTTCGTAGATTCTCAAGAAGCCATCGCTTGAGATGGCTGCCAAACGAAGTCCCATGTATCGTGGAGCGAATTGGATATCGACAACGGACGTCCTAGGATCGACTAGAGTTGTTCTTTTAACCCAATTAGTGTTGGATTGGCATTTGGAAGAGGCAGAAGTTTCATCAAGTCCGGGCTGCTCGGAAACCATTTTTGACGGATTACTGATTTCCTCCCAGATTTCGATTGTTCTATCAAAACTGCAAGTAGCAATCATTTGTCCAAATTCTGGATGGGCCCAATCCATTCTCCAAACCGGTCCAGAGTGATTACGCCATCTAGCTGTCGATATCCAGTCACCGTTTTCTTTCATGTCCCAAATCTTTACCATTTGATCGGAACTGCATGTTGCCATCCGCTTTCCATAAAAGTCGTAGGCAATATCATGAATAAGGTCGGTATGCTCTGAATTTATTGATTTGGAAACAAACATTTTTTATTTGAAATTGGAACACGTACAAACTATGCGCACAAAATAAGATTTTAAAATACAGTTATTTATACAAAGTTATAATTTGAAAATTGATTAATGATGAAAAGTGATAGCGAGTCAGATGAAGAGATTCCTATCCTCTTCGATGTAGCTAAAAAAGTCCCTGTAACTATTCTCACAGGTTTCCTAGGCGCTGGTAAAACCACTCTACTCAATTACATCCTCAAAGTGCAAACAGATAAAAAGATTGCTGTCATTCTAAACGATTTTGGCCCCGATTCCTCTATGGAACTTGCTGGAATCTCCATCAAAGATGAAGACGATAATCATTTTGATGAAATTCTTGAGTTGAGGAACGGCTGTCTCTGTTGTTCCATAAAGAATCCGGGTGTAAAGTCAATTGAAAATCTCATGTCGAAAAAGGGAAAGTTTGATTACATTCTCCTTGAGACAACTGGACTTGCTGATCCTGGTCCAATTGCCAAAATGTTTTGGCTCGATGAAGCTCTCTCAGCTGATGTTTATCTCGACTCAATTATCACAATTGTTGACTCAAAACATTTGCTCAAAAATCTTGATTTGAAATCTGAAAATTCCAATGAATGCCAGCGTCAGATTGCTCTCGCTGATGTCGTCTTACTCAACAAGACTGATCTGGTTGGTGAAGAAGAAGTGAAAAAACTCAAAGAAATCATTCTTCAAATCAACAGTTCAGTCAAGATTACTGAAACGAAATATTCGAAGTACATTCAACTTTAGTTAATATTTTAGAATCCAATTAGATCAAATCTTGGACCTTAATCTCTATGATTCCGAGTAAGGAGATTTCAATTAATATTTAGTTCCATTGGAACTTCTTTGTTGGATATTGAGAAGAACGACAAGCCCCATATGCGTGATGGTATAGCCTCTTTTACTGTCTGGTTTAAGGAGCCTTATTCTAAGGAAACATTTTCTGATAAACTTTCCTCCCTCTTATGGGACTCCACCAATGTTCTCAGAGCAAAGGGCTTCGTAAATCTCATCGAAAAGAGTGGCAATGTCAAGCTCTATTATTTGCAAAGTGTTCAAGAAATATTCGACCTTAAAGAAGTCTCATCAGATAGACAAATGAAAGCCTTGGCCAGTCAAGTGCCAAGAATAATCTTTATCGGTAATGTGTTTCATATGATAAGAATTTTAGGTACAGATCTCAGTCAAAAGTCTCTCGATGAAACCTTTCAACCATGATCGATATTGAATAAAGATGTTATTTTTACTATTAATCTTGAAAATTAGACATCCATCTACTGAGAAGTAGTAAGACAGACATTTATTATTGCAATTCACACCAATAGTTTTGGTCAACAAGCGTCCAATGGTAGTTGCCTCTCTGAACTACTAACAATGTATAATTCTTGTTAGTCAACCTCGATGTCTTTCTCTCACTAACCAACTGCCAATAAAGTGACATTTGAATGCTTGTAATTTTACCGAGGGTGATCGAATTTGCATATAAAATTTCAACATTGAAATCAACAGAGGATTTGTACAATTGATCAAAGGTGAGTTCTACTAGACTACTTTTTGGAATTAAATCTTTTCATTAGTCTGTGTACGCATAATATTCTTTAGAGCTACATTTTATATGATTAAAACTTCATACAACTTGTGAAGTACGAATTTTTTCAATCAAATAATTAGTCTCAAAATGAATTCACATCGAAGCGTAGTTTCTTTTTTATGATTTTAAAACTAGGTCTTAGAAATTCAGGCTCTTAATCAGAATATACCAGTGCATAAGATCTTGGTAAATACTCTTTAGTAGTATTCTTACAAGCCAATTAAAAGAATTTTAATCTATTCAAAATAAGGTGACCAGAAACAATTTCACAGAGTTTTTATCTAGGTTGAATTTAAAAGTTTTTTTTCATTCTAAAAATAACGGTGGAAGGGTCGCTTCAAATAGAGTTTATTCTGTTAATTTTCTAACTAAATTCAGAGTTTGTTCAATCAGTTATCAAAAGGGCACCCACAGCTTTGACCTCTCAAGAGACAAATATTTACATTTTAGGCACATCAAAAACTTGATCATTGGCATATTCAAATTTTTGTCTTACATTTAACCCTTGTAGGTCAAATTCTATTGATCTGGTTATAAAATGCATTTGATCTGTAATATCGACTACACACTGACACTATTTCAATGAATATTCATCTCCAAGCGACAATAATCTCTTTTAAATGACATTTCTTAAACTGCATTCTGGATTTCTAAAAATTCATTAAAGCTAGTTAATTTGTCTATAACTTGGTCAGCTGAATAAATTACAATACTCATAAATTATGACTCTTAATCTCTGACTAACGATTCTCTTTTCAAGAATTATATACAATTCTTAACAAAATTTCTTTTTATTCAAAACTCTTATTAAAAGACTCTAAAAAAATATTTTAATCAGTTATTAGATTGATTAAAAATTAGAAACTTTAATTTTTTAATGAAATATTAATTATTAAAAAATAATAAAACTACTTGCAAGTAGTATACAGTTATATAAACTATTAAAAAAGAGGGACGGTTTTCCGCATATACGCCGTATATTATACGGGAGGACTTTTACTCTTTTAAAAATCGTACAATAACAATTAAATCTCTAATTTGGTGTTTTAAAAGTAAGAAAAAGTAATTTTTCTGATTGCTGATGATACGGAATTTTCAGTTGTTTCCTCATCATATTCTAAAGAACCATTGAACTATTTTCCAAAATAAAATTTCATGGTCCACCCTAATATAGTAATGTGTATTATTCATGAAATCTATCAACATTCTTCTTAAGAAGTACCTCGTAGTTATATTCTGTACAAAGTCGTGTACAAGACATAATTCTGCGTTTAATTAACCTTTATACTTTTCTTTTAAAAAGCATAGTTCATTAAAGTTTAATACACCTTTTTCAA
The DNA here is from genome assembly GCA_000715275.1 of Gyrodactylus salaris. Lineage (NCBI taxonomy): Eukaryota > Metazoa > Platyhelminthes > Monogenea > Gyrodactylidea > Gyrodactylidae > Gyrodactylus > Gyrodactylus salaris. Next base: position 4,855 of record KL567408.1, read on the forward strand.
GTGCAACAACCTACCTGGTACAATGTCATCAGAAGAGTTTGATCAAGTCGGTCCTAGTGGAGAATTATACGACCCAACTCTTAAACCATGTGATACCTTTGACGCAGAAGCCGACACTGAGTTCATCAAGTCATCAAAGGACAATAGTAATTCCGAATATCATCAACTTTTGTAGAGACTTTTGACAAGTCACTGATTCAAATTCTCGCCAAGAGGTCCAGTGAACAGCGACAACAGATTGTTGGTTTGTACAAGGCGAAATATGGCAAAGTAAGCTTGGAAACGCTAATCTCTCTAGGAACTCGTAGACGACGTGAAAGCCCATACAAAGGGGGACTTTAAAAAGACCCTGCAACTCTTACTCATGGATTCCACGCAAATGAAGGCCTTCTGCTGTCGTAAGGCCATAGAGGGCCTTGGCACTGATGAGAATTGTCTCATTCAAATTCTCTGCTCTGCCACTAACCGGGAGATTAAAGCAATCAGAACCAAGTACCAAGAAAGTGAGCAATAAATGACCGAGTAGGATTTATTATCTACCTCTCTTAAACTAAGGAAACGAAAAAGACAAAATAGAGGTATTTTTTGTAATAAATTCCTCATATTTAATTTTTTGCACTCATTTGACAAAACTGAAATAAATTCTGCTTTATCATCTCTTTGCTTAGTGTTCAAGCGGGACCTAGAGAAAGACATTGTAGACGACACAAACGGCTGGTTCCGAAAACTGCTCATCGCCGTCATACAGGGCAGTAGGAAGGAGCCGACTATCGAACAGATTCGAAGCATTCCAAGGCTCGGCATACCAGCTGTGGTCGATCAGGGAAGAGCTGATGAAATGGCCACAATTCTCTTCAATGCTGGGGAGAAGTAAGCAAGAATACTAATTTTAAACATTTTCAGAATCCTCGGAACGGACGAGTCCAAGTTTATAACGATATTGGCTCACGAGAGTGTCTGGCAAGTGGCCGCCATCGATTCAGCTTACTCCAGGGTGAGTCTATAGAAAATGTGGCTCCCACCGCGGATATAATAGAATTCTTTCTAGCTGAGTACAAAGACCCTTAGGAAGGCCATCAAATCAGAGACATCTGGTGACTTTGAGCGAGCCCTGTTAGCAGTCTGTAAGTTTAACAAGAAACCCAATTTTAGTAATGATGCGGTAATATTTTTTCAGTGGATTTTAGCTTGGATAGACCTTCAGCTTTTGCCAAAGTTCTCAAGAAATCCATGAAGGGTCTTGGCACAGATGATGCAACCCTTCAGAGAATAGTTGTCGCTAGATCTGAAGTTAGTATTTTACACGTTTATTTATTAACTGACACAACCTTTATTATTTTCAAAAGTTTATCATACACTCATAAATCAATTGACAATTTAAACTAAAAAGTCGAGTTTATTGACAAATTCAGACTATTATTAAAAATGTATTTCTTTAAATAGTAATTTGTTACTTACAAGTAGTAACACTGGATTATTTTCTAGATTGACATGGGTGAGATCAAAAAGGCCTACCTGAAGATTTACAATGTCACCTTGGCCACCGATATAAAAGACGATACAAGTGGAAGTTACCGTGACCTACTGTTGACTCTAGTTGGCGAGGATCTTTGAAGATTTCATTTTACAAAGCTACTCACAATCGAATTAAACCTGGTAATTTTTTGTTTTAATTTAAAAATAAATACACACATTTGAATAATTGTATTTTATCAATACTCAAGTTATCCCATCAATTCGCGTGCTCGTAAAAACAAAATGACCCGTCCTCTGATACACTGGCCAATAGGTTGGAATCATGGTTATACTTGACCGACCAAACTTGATCGCTATGCTCGGAGAAGGTTTGTAGACAGGTCTTGGAAGAGATTTCCCAGATCTTGACAGTCTTGTCCAGGGAGCAAGTGGCGAGGTTCTCTCCGTTTGGAGAAAAGTCTGATCCGAATATCCAATTAGTGTGCCCATGAAGGCTGCTCACTACCACTTTGCCGTCGCGCCTAAAACATGAGAGAAATCCCAACTTACACGTCGTAGATTTTGACGAGCTTATCATCGCAGGTCGATGCCAAGAGACGCCCGTCTGGGGAGAAGCGAACTGATCTTACTGGCAGAGCGTGACCATCTAGCGGCAGAATGGTCCCAGTGTTGAGATCACAAATACTGACTATGCCATTAACAGCGCCTGTTGCTAATTTTGTGGCGTCGGGGCTCTGAATAGGAATCAATCTAAATGTCCACTTACAAATGCAACTGATGTTGTGAATTTACAATCAAACTCTATCTGGTCGGTGTGCGTTGCAGTTTCGGCGTCGATCAGGTTTACTGAACCCTTAGAAGTGCCAGTGACGACATACTTATCGTCTGGTGAGAAGGCAACTGTCCAAATTTCACCAGGAGTACCTTCATAATTTCTAATCTGCTTTCCAGTCTCGATATCCCAGAAAATTATCTGCAAATTAACATTTGAAATGATTTTACTTGAGAATCGAGAGAGCTCGATACTAAAATTGATTTATCAGAATTCACGTCCAAAGATATGATTCCTAGACGATGACCTTCACAAGTTTGCTTGAGGGAAATCAATTCATCTTCACAAGCCCATATTTTGATGACACAATCTAATGAACCGGTTATAAAAGTGTTGTCTTTGCCCCAGGCGCAATCCCAAATTCCTTCTTCGTGTGCTGGAAAAAAGATTATGATGCCTATTTACCTCGGTTATATTTTCTTTTGACTTTATACTACAAGGAGATGGAGATGAGAATAAATATAAATACTAACCATGATTTATAGAGAAAACTATTTTTTCGTAATTTCAGTTAGTTAAAACAGACACTCGTGCTTTATCAATTTTTGCTAGGTTATAATCGAATCGCGTAATCAAAAATCAATCTGAAATTGTAACAAGTTTTGTTATGCTTTACAAAATATATTATATCAATGGTTAAATTAAAAGAAGAAGTGAAAAATAGGTTGAACACTGCTGAAAACTAATTGGTAATTCCTTCATAAACATCTGGTACATCAGCAGCACAATCACAGCAGCACCAGCAACAACATGGGCAACAATCTGGACAACAGAAGTAACGATAACAGACACACATCTGACGCTATAGAGTCCTAATAACTTTAGACTAGTGAGTTGACGTTATTTCAAGCTTTATTTATGCTTGTGTAAGAATTTAATTTTGGACATTAAATGTGAGAAGATTTAATTAAAGTAATTTTAAAATCACACAATAGTTGACACTTGCTCTCATTTCTATACACTTTATCATCATCCAACTTGGTCTCTGTGAATCAAATTAAAAATTTAAGCTCTAGTACATATTCATTCTTTTTTTCATTTATTTTATTTATTCAATTTTTACCATGGTGACTTGGCATTCAAAACTAATTACTGGGTGCTAAAAATCCTATAAAATTGATTTAAAAAGATGTCTGTTAAAATTCCTAAGGAAATTTTACTGGGTTACATTTTAGTCTTGAATGAACCTTAAAGGTTGTTAAGTGTAATTTTTTATAAAGCTAGAAAATTTGTCCTAGAGGTTAATTAACCATAACCTTCTAAAATGCTCAAAGGATTGTAAATTGTGCTTGCTTTGATTGGCACAAAACGGTTTCACGTACAACCGGTTACTCAGCTTTAATCGATAAACGTATGTTGTTGTTGTTTAGTTGTGAAAAGATTAGCCATAATGGTAAATTTCATTAAGATCTACGTACTATTCATTTATGCTAACAATGATCTTTATTTGCCACCAAACTTCTTCTTTTTCTTCACCTCTTCCTCTTCTGGCAAGTCAGCAAATCTAACTGCTATGAAATCAGGATTTCCTTCCATATTCGGTCCAAATCCCCCTCTACCTGGCATCTGGCCTCCTCCTGGAAAATTGGGATTCGGAAAGCCACCACCTTGCATTTGATTGGGAGAACCTCCGCCAGGAAAATTGGGATTCGGAAAGCCACCACCTTGCATTTGGTTGGGAGAACCTCCGCCAGGAAAATTGGGATTCGGAACACCCCCAACTTGATTCTGAGGTCGATTTGTCTGTTGTGACGGTCCACTTCCTTTAACGTCAGGCTTGAATTCCTTCATCATTTTATCTAGAGCTCTATTCATTCTAGAATTAACCTTTTTCCGATAAGTCTTTACCTCTGGTATTGGAAAGTTAATTATAAACTGGTTTTTATCTATCCTCTCTGGCTTCATAAGGCCTGCCATCTTCATGATTATTTCTGCCAACTCCTCCGATATCTCTCTCAGCATGTTAACCTTGAAGAGTAAGGGTGGAGGAATAGCATTTATTAAATCCATTCCTGCAACCTTTTACTGTCTAACCTTTCATTCACATCTGATACTTGCTCACTTTTTTTGCGTAGTTTTGTAGACTATCGCAGTCCATTTGTCAATAGTTCAGCCTTGTTTTTGAAATACAAACGTAGATTTATGTTTTAAAGAATCCCCGCTCAAAGCTATTTTTGGGTTGCCTAGATATTTATAGAATCAAATTAGGAATTATGAGGTCTCGCATTTGGAGTTATTTAGGGTATAAATAAATTCTGATTGATTTCAACTCATTTATTCGACGCTATATTAGGCAACGGTGGCATTTGACCGACCCCTCTACCCGTAGCTCCAGGTGGCATCTGTGGACTGCCACGACCTATTCCGTCTGTTGTAATAGGACTTTCCGCTTCTCCCAGCATATTCCTTGTATTCTTCACATCTTCACTTTGCTTCCTCATCATTTCCCTAGCCCGCTGGCTCATAATCTCATACCTCAGCTTCTTTCGTAAGGCCCCGTAATACATCAAGGCTTCCTCATCGAAGGGATCAACTGTATCATGTAAATACGGTTTAACTGGATAACTATGTGGGGTAGTACTATTCCAACCAAATAACTGATTTAGGATTCTCGTTGTATTTTCATTTTTGCAGAGAAGGCCATCTGCCAAAATCAAGGAAAATAAGAGTTCCATATTCTAATGAAAAACTTTGGTTATTAATAAAACAAATTTTTTCTGTTCAGTCGCATTTAGTCTAGGTCAAGTTTAAATAAACTCTCTAACCTAATTAGTAATTACTCTTCACGGTATATTAGAATTAACCAAAACTCTGATATTCCTCTCATAAGTGATTCATATTCTGTGAATAAGAGATAGTAATTTTCATTTCCCAAGACTCATTGCAAGGGTTAGAGTTTCCCTTGGATTCTGCGTTAAGTGCCATGATAAAATGCACTATTTTGATTTTAATAAACCTCCATCAGTTTTCTATCTAAATATAGAAGATATTCTAGAGTTTATCTTGAAAAAATACCATCAATGAATTATTAAAATGCTTTTTAATAAATTGTAAAATTATTACTGACTAAAATTCATTCATGGCTTTCTATCTCCTATTTTTTCTGCTAATAATACAAAAAAACATCTGATTTCTTCTAATATTTCTCTCAACACCTTCTTCATCCTGTCAAGTAGAAGGATCCAATTTTTTTTCTCTACCAATTATGGTTTTCTCAAGATTTCCTCTTACAAGTAGCTAAACAGAAGCTTTGAAACACGTATTTATGCGTGTGTATATTCATATCTGCTCTTATTTCCGTCTTTGATATGTCGGGACTTATAAGTCTTATGATAAGTCACTTATCCGATGAATATTAGTGCAAAATTGTTAGACAAAAAGGTGTTTCTAGGCCCAAGTATAGAAAAACTTTGAGAATTATTTTTGCAGATTAATTGGTTATCGGCTTACACTCAGAGGTAACAAAAATAGTTGATTCTCTGGAATTCAAATTGTAATTGGTTCATCAGAGAGAAACCAGACTTCTTTTGTTTAGATTTGTTGAGTGGGAGTCCAAGTTTGCAATTTAGAAGAAAAAGTTTTTCAAAAAAGAAATTAATTTTAAAATAAACAAATAAATTACACGACCAAGGTTCATATTTCTCTAGCTACAACCCATTGAGCAGGTTGCTGGATAACTGGGCGTTGTAGTCTGATAGCGATTCATGCGCGCCGCTTCATTGTAGAACGGATTCGCTCTTGGCTGTATCGTTATCGGATTAGAAGACATTGGACATGGATTCGGGTCCACACAGCAATCACAACACGACTGGAAGCATGAGCAACACGAGTAGCAACAGTTCTCACAGCAGCCACCGTTTGCTGTCGCATGCTTCATCGAGTTGAATGAGTCCCTCTGACATCCACAACAACAGCTTGGACAACAGCAGAATGGAAGACAAATATTTGGACAGGAAGTAGGACAACAGAACCACATGAGGAAAGGCATTTTTCTATCTTTTTCTTTGATTGACTGCTAAAAGCACTTGAAATCTCTTATTCAGATACTTTTTTAGAGCAATTGTCTACTGCTATATAGGCCAAATCAAGATGTGGATAGCACCAGAGACATTGTGAATTTTAGGTATGTTTGTAACAATCATCATTAGTAATCTCTCTTTTTCAACATCTCATGATGTTATCATTTTAATTTGCACATATTTCTGATTTAATATATGCGTAATTAGAGAAATTATTTGAATTTTCACTAATTTCAATATATCTCTGATTACATCAGAGACCATTATTATTTCTGCCTCGAGAAAGGATCGAGAATAAAATTTTTATACCCAAACTCAAAAGATGGGCAACTTTTTTGAAACAGATTATTTTTTAGAAGATTTTTCCAAAAAATAAATCATCTTGAGAAGATATTCCTTTTTCTTAAAATATCTGATATCAACAAGGATAACGTTCGTTCCATTGGCTGAAATGAAACATTCAACATTGACATTCCCTGTGCAAATAAGTTTGTCTCATTTAAAGGCATGTAAATTAATATTTGAGTCTAGATGCACTCGTGGCGCTTCAAGCTCATCATGGATTTCAAGACTTGAAATCAACTGAGCTAGCCCTTAGCACTGTCACAAAAGGTCATTTATGGAACTCAATTTAATGATTTTCTAAAAGGATTTAATTTTTTTTACTTTTGTAAGCAAGATATAAATTTGATGAGAATTTAATACCATTTAGAATATTGAAGGCTATTTAATCCAATGAATTTTCTATTTAGTTCTACTTTAATATTAATTTATGTAGAAGTATTTCAGAACTGAGAGAAATCAATTATTAAAAGTTTCATTAAAAATGTTCTGCATTACATCCCAAACTGAAAGAAAGTTAGATCTATATTTAGTATTGAATAGAATTAATCGGAACAGAAAGATACCAGTACTAATCCTTTTGAATATAAAGGACTTTGAATTTGAATCACTCAACTGTGAGGATAACTAAACAAATGGCTGAAAATCATGTTATTGAAAGGCAAATTTTTGAAAATTTCGTTTAGGTTTAAAATTATCATGATAAAAAGAATTGTTACTTCCTATTTGAATTATAAGATGTTATTATACTTTTACCGTTATTAAATTGAAACTACTGAAACGACATGCAAATAACCGAGTGGACCAAATAGTGTTCTTTTCAAATTTACAATACAAGCTGTTAAAGTTGTGTAATAAAATATTCAAGTATCCAGTGTAAAGCTTCGAGTTGGAATACTTCTTTGACGGGTTAGTCAAACCTGCTCTTAATTCATCTTAGCATATTCATTTATTAGCCATCTAAGATAGCCTATCTTCATAATTTTAATAATTTAATTCCATAATATTTCTCATGGTAATCCCTATTTCTACTCAAATACAAATTGCTTTTAGCATAAAGTTTAATTATGTCGTCTAATTTTCAGAACGCAGACTTTTGACTAAACATTTTTTAAATCTCTTCTGTAGCCCATACAAGTCAAATTTCTGTCAACTGTTACATAGAAAGTGAGAGAGGTTCCCTTTTCACAAGAAAAAAAATGTCCAACCTGTTCATATGATGTAAGTATATTTCTCCTGCCAATCTTTCATATGTAAATATATATTAAAATGATTCATGGCAAAGTCTGTTGAATATCCAGAGTGTTTCAGACAGTTAGAAAGTATTTCAATTGGAAAAAAAAACTTATTTTTTTTCACATCATCCATCTATTAAGCGAATCATTTTCTTTTAAATCGAGCATTATTCCAAGATGATACCCTTGATAATATTATTCTGCTAAATAAATAGACATGCATCACATTTTAATGACCAAGAAAGTATTCGTCAAAATTATTTATCTGTCTCGTTAAAAAGAGTTCCTATTTTCAAAATGAAGGCCAAGCAGTTACCAGGTTTATTTAAGGACGCTATTTTGCAGATGTGAAATCTAACTGTTACTGAGGGAATCCTAGGTAAAAAATATTTTTCGTTTGTTCATAGGTTAGCAATATTAAAAGTTTTAATTTGAAACCTACTAGATATTTTACTAAATTCTGTACTGATATTTGTAGATAATGCTTCCTATCGTTCAATGTATTTTTCTATTATTCACTTGACCCTATTTGAATATTACTTTGCTATCGTGTTACTCACAAGTAGGATTTAAGTCAACATACATTTTTTTCATTCAAGATTTTCTTATTATCTTGTGACACATACGTTGACCTAACTTTGCTTCCACCAGAGAAGACAAAATATTTTAAAATTATATTTTACTAAAAACTCTACTCACAAAATTTCCTCGTCATGGATCTCATTTTTATTAGATTATTTATTTTCAAGCTGTAATTTAAATTAAGATTACTATTCAAAAAACAAGGGTGTTGAGAAATTTTTTGAATAACATATTCTATTATTCAAAAAGAATTATACTTTTTAGAATCTTCTCTCTATTGCGAAAGAGATAGGTTGACAACTCATCAAAATTGAGTATACCAGCTTCCAAGAAAATTCCATTTTACAGCACAATAGATCGGAACCAAAAAAATGTTCAGTCAGTTGGGTAGCCTTATTAACATTCTCAATTTTTAAACGGTTTACTTTTATTTCAAGATTGTTCTCTTTTTTAACTAATGTCTGTTTCTCTCACATCTCAGAAAGTTGAGATTATTCTTCCTGTTCCCATCTGTTGTGCAATTTCCTACTTATTCTCTGTAAAACCCAACTTTATTACTTCACACCGTCTACTTAGTTAGTAGATTCATTTCCGCGCCATTTATTGTAGAATATTAATCAATATGAGTGTTGAAGTAACTGAGTGCATAAATTGTCTAATGAACTAGAGATCATTGGACAGCTTGCTAAGCATTCAATAGAACAAATAGATTTCAAATAATATAATCAGGCTATAAAACGGTACAGTACACAAGTACACAAACCGAAAAGAAGAAAGCTTTATTATAAAACTCAATTTTAGATTTAATAATGGTTAAAAGTCCCATTAAATTCACTCTCAGATCATTTCTCATATGGTACACTTCATCGATACATATTTTATAGATTTGACAAAAGGTGAAACCAGCTTGGCTAGTGCATCCATATATTAAAATTGACACAAAGTAATGTTCAGTCCAGGGCCTGGAAAGTACAATGGTAGCTTTAAACTGGGCTTCGGATCTAAGTTTAATGAGATTCCTCATAGAAATGAACTATTTCCGAAGCTTGGTCTCGTGCATAGATGAGGCTGACAGGGATGGTTTAGGTGTGAAACTAGCACAGTAATTCAAGTACCTGTTGGTCTCATTCCCCAACTCTGGATGAGATTTTGGGTGATTTCAAAATTTCTATTTCATCTTTGGTTTCTTGTAGCTCATTTAGATTAGAACTTTAGTCGGAATCCATAGACTCTAAGAGCATCATGTAAGTTCAACATGTAATTCCAAGTTATTTCAAAAGGTTAAAATTAGGTAGGTCAAAAATCTACCAGGAATTACTACGGCCTAATCACAGTGTAAAATCAAATAGTCATCATTGAGGATTAAGGTTTATATAATTATTTTCTAACTAAGATTAAACCACAATAATTAAAATCCTCTTCCCAAACCTTAGTTAAACTTCCTAGAATTTTGCCTGGTTATTTTCAAGAGAACGTTGCATTAAAATGCTTATACAATGTAGAAAATTGAATGGATTATTATATAACAAGCTAAATTATTACACTCATCTTGAGGAGTACAAACAAATCTTTCACCCTTTCTAATTGAGACTTGGAATTATATCTTGAACTTACATGATAGCTAAGAAATGATAACGATCAGAGTTGTGATCTAGATGGGCGACAAGTAACTCAAGATGGAATAGAAAAATTGGAGCCACTCGAAACCTGTTCCAGACAGAAAATTTTGTGAATAAAGCATTTGTATCAAATTGAATAAATTTTATTTTATCGAAAAATATCAAAAAAAAATTGAACAGTCCTCCGCTTACGAGCCAGCCCCAGCTCCGAAAAAAAAGAATCCCCATATACGTTGAAATCCTCTTCTCAAGCACCATGCCGACTAAAAGAGCCTAGTGATCCAAGGGAATTATGGAGAAGTTTAAAGCAATAAACAAAAATAAGGTAAGACTTAATTTTCATTCATCACTTACCAAAATCTCCAAAAATTCCATGTGATTACAAGGCAGATTTTGGGGAATACCCCATAGTCGACAGAGTACCAGAGATAAATGATGAGAGTTGAATTTCCAATAAGGACTTTTTCATCTTGCTGAGAAGTCTCTCGAGTACCTCAAAATTCATTACAAACTTAATTTTTATCCAGAAAGCTAAGTATAAAACGATTTTTTGACAAATTATTTGATATTAAAAATATATTAGCATTTTACGATTTTTACTACACTTTAAGAATGGTCTCAAGACTGCTGAGTATATGGTTTAATAATATTCGTAAATGTGAAGAAACTGTAATTTATTTTGAGAAAGATGGAAGAATTGTTAGCAAATTATTCCATATTAAAAATCTGTCATTTTGCTGATTAATATTTTTTAAGGCAATTCTAAAGACAACTGAATGAGTACAATTTTATAAATATTGGTGCATTATAAGTACTTAATTTTCCCTTAAAAGAACCAGAGAATTTTAATTGGAAACCAACTCTCATCAAAGAGTAACTCTCAATACATGGGATTCATTTAATTTCCAAGCCGAGCCGTGACTCCCCTGCATGCCATGCCGTTGTGTAGCACGAATACATTTTCGACTCTAGATTAGCTCAGATGGCTGATTTTTCTTAGACTGAAAGAATTTTCCGTTGAACAGCTATCAATCATCAAATTACTGAGATTCTCAAAGTAATTGGAAAGAGGTTAGAACTTAAATGTATGCGGGTCAATCTATTGACCCTTATTTCAATCCAAACCTCTTACACAATATTCTCAAGATAAATAAGAGGATGATTAATACAGCTGGAAAAACTCCATTCAGGCCCTACGTTCCTTAAAATGAGACAAACCTTCAACATCAACTGACCAAGTTCAGTGATAATAAGGAAACTTATAAGGAGAATGTAATGTCAGTGGAATATTAGACCAATTGGAATTAGCTGGACGGGAGTTAGAACGGTTTGTGTCCCTCACGTTAGCGTCTCATGGTCAGGTCAAGTATAACTCGTTGCATTAGTCACTTAGACAAAGGATCTGAAATACCAAAGATGAGCATTGATGTTGAAATACAATACAAACTTTACTAAATTACACAGTAATGACAAAATTTTAGCTGTTATTATTATAGGATATTTCTTTCAAGGTCAGGTCACATTATACGATTCGAGATAAAATGACTTTCAGAGAGATGATGCTATAATTGGATAATCAACTATAGAAAGACATAAAGAACTCACTCTGTTACTGAATTTGAGCTGTTTTATCGATAAATGGACTTGGTTGGACAGTTGAAGTCTTCAACGTGGATTTAGGGTTCTTATTCAGTTAGTTACTAATTCATTACAATTGAAATGTGCGTCAAATAAGAACACCGAGGATGAAATATGTTTCTTGTTTGAAGTTCATAAAAGAATTCATTTGAATGCAATTATAATTTTTTTAGCGGAAGAAACTAATTTGTGGAAACTAAGAGTGAGTTATTCTTATTAGAATTTTCCAACTCTTTCACTACAAGTTTATCGGAGAAAGTTGACTTTTTTTATTTAGAAATATTAGTAAGAATCTTTACTTTTTGTAATAATAGATGGAAAAGACGTAAGAACTTAATCAGTAGCACTATCGATATCTAATCATACACGAGTTTAAAGCGACTGCACTCCATTCATATCAGCCCTCAAGATTTTTCTTTCGTTAGAGTTTTGAATATAGCAGAAATGACAAGTTTAAACGTTTTCCAATTTACTGTGAATTTTTTGAGTGAAAATATTCATGTGGTATTTCAAATGTTTAGAAAAATACTAAAATTAGCGGCAACATTTTCTTTAGCAGGCATCACAGTAATAACTGGAAACAAAACTTTTAATAAAAAAATGATAAAGGATGCAGAGTAAGTTTGCATTTTTTGTCACCCAATTTTGTAGAGATAAATATTCAAGCGATTTGCAGCAAATGTCATATTTCAGTTGGATCCCTACCGACCAAGATAGACTAAATCTCGCTGAGAAGCAGTTACTCGATAGTAATTACAAGACTTTAACTAATTTTCCCAGGAATCCCCGGAAGAAAAGAGACATTTTTCATTCAAAATGATGACGAAAAATATTCCATCAGAACTGTCGTCTTTAGGAATTATTCCTCGGACGACACAGCTAAGGAGAAAAAAATACCCATTTTCTTAATCCACGGTTTCGCTGCAGGCTCAGCTATTTGGTGCAAAAACGCCGGGCCTCTTTCATGTGATAGACCAGTTTATTCGATTGATCTTCTCGGTTTTGGAAGAAGCACAAGAAAGGAATTTCCAAAAGACCCAAAGGAAATTGAAGATTATTTTGTGAATTCAATAGAATTCGTTCTCAAATCTCTAAAACTCGAAAAGGTTATCCTAATTGGTCAAAGCTTTGGGGGCTACTTGGCTGGTGCCTATGCATTAAAGCATGATGAAAGGTAGATTAAAATGTTTAACATTTTAGAATTGAACATCTGGTTCTCGTTGACCCTTGGGGATATCCTGAGAATGCAAACAAGGGTAATATTTCAAGAAAAGCGAGATTTTTCTATAACCTTCCTTCACCTCTAACCTTATTAAGATATTCCGGTCGTATGGGACCATACTTTTTAAAGAATATTAGACAAGACTTTGCTCAAACCTTTACCCCAGAAGATAACTTTTCGGGTAATGTTAAAATTCTCATGTTTTCAAGATCAACTTTCAAGGAAACCTGTCCTAGATCCTGGTTATTTGGCCGATGAGACCGACGAAACAGATGTCGATTCTACAAAGAGCACCAAGGTTAAAAGGTCCAAAACAACGAACAACGAAGAAAATTTTGAGGGTAAAACAGACTGGTCCACAGAATTCATCTACGACTACATTTATCACATTAACGTGAGACCTGCAACGTAAGTCATTTTATGAATAATAATTTCAACTAGTGGTGAAGCTGCATTCTATGGCCTGAGTGAGCAAACATTTTATGCGGCAATTCCCATGGTACCTCGCCTAAAAGATTTAAACGCCAAGCTACCTATTACATTCATCTACGGAGGAAGGTCTTGGATAGACAAGGCTAGCGGTTTCAAAGTTAAAGGTTCACGAGACCAGTCCTACGTTGATGTTAAAGTAAGTTCAATCCTTTATTATCTCATGAAAATGTTATTTGTTTAAATAAACAAATCTGTCAAAATTGAGACATGATTATAGAAAATCAATCTTGATGTAAAATAAAGAGATATTACGCATTTTTTTAGATTATACAAACTGGCGGACATCATGCTTTTGCACAATGCTCTTCAGAATTTAATGAGATGATCCTTGAGATTACCAAAAAGATTGATGAGAATTTCGACTTTAGTCCAAAGAATTTATAGAAACAGACGGCAGAGAAATCGGATTATAATTTTATAATACTAAAAAAACATTTAAAGTTTTATTTTGTTAAATGACACTACTTTAGAGTAAACCAATTATATTTCATCTTGATTTCATTTATTAAAGTCTTGAAATCTTGTAAACCAGAATAGAGGTCTCTCATCTAGAGATCTCACAATCAACTATTATCAGACTTCTTCTGGGACACTTTGCTTTTTAAGCACTTGTATAGACTCCCTAACTTAAAAGGCAAAGAACTGTTTTCCTTCTCAGATGCTATGGCAACGAAAAAATATTAGCCTCCATTGATAATCTAAACAGAAGATTAGTGGGCACCGTATTTTATTTTGTGCACTCATGTGCGATTCGAAGTAGAAATTCAAACAAAATTTGAATGGATAACAACTCTGATCAAGGTCAAAATCAGGTCAGAAAAGAGAAGGCATTGAGTGTAACAGAACTAGCTCATGTAAAAAGCGTTGCTTTGTACATACGAACTCTTGGTTACACACGCACATACACAGAGAGGAATAGTAATTTTACACAATTCATTCTCATGAATTTTATAGTATTGACAATGAAATAATCAAAAGTATGATCAATTCTTAGGTCAAATTGGAGAAAATTTAAATGCATTTAGCGTATCTATAGTAATTATCAAAAAAAGAAGAAGAATTATGTACTCTTCTGTTAGAAAGTAGCAAATAAATTAAAGTATCTCATACATGTAGATATATATTAGTACACAACTTCTTCACTATCATGTTTAATTAAGAGAGTAAGAGAATTTTGAGATCAAGAATTAATAAATACTTTTACAGAGATGTGAAGAGATTCGTTTAGACTTGAAGTGTAATGAAAAACCTTGTAAAATCCTAGCTAGGAATAAACCATGGCTAATTCAATTTGACTAGTAATATTGGAATTTAAAAAAAATTGAGATTTTCAATGAAATAGTATAAACAACACGGATAATGATTGGCTCATAGAATATTTTCAGTAAGTGAAATTCGTATCATTCAATGCTGGTTCCAAGACATTGAAACAAGATAAATGGATTAAAAATCAAAGATTTTTTTCACAATTAAAGAATATTCGTGCTAATTATAATCTCATATAGATAATCTTAATTGATAATAAAGATTATAATCTTTGTCAGGGATCATGCAAGCATGAAAACCAAGATTTATTTAAAGCAAGGTTTTTCTATTTTGAGCAAGTTGTCTGCATGATATTTAACCTCTTTCAGTAACTAGTATTGATTCGTGAATGAATATTTTTTATAATATTAAACTTTAGCTTAGTTAGACAGAGAGAGAGAGAGAGAAATATATAACGATCAATGCTGATGAACATTCTTGGTGAATGCAATTTTTTACAATTTTATACACCAATAATATTTATATTACTTTCACCCTGCTACTTAATGACAGATCACAATTTTTTCTCTTTTGGTCTTGAATTGCAAAAAGATGGAAATTTAAAATTGATAAAACTGTGTTTAGAAATTACTACATTTCATTATAATCTTTTAACAAAAAAATTACTACAATTCATTAAAATCCTTTTACAAACAAATTACTACAATTCATTAAAAGTTTACTACTTGAAATAAAGTAACCAGATTCTCTGGAGATTGATTTGGTTTATTTAAAAATTTATTTTAATTTAATAAAATTAACAAACGATAATTTTGATCCATGAGTAGAAAAAAAAAGATTTTTTTTTGCATTAGAGAGAAATTGTTATTATTTTTGTTCAAAATCTTAATCTAGCAAATTAGAATTAGAGAGGATTTACTTGTAATTCATTCGGAAAAGTAGTGGGGTTGTGTAATTCGTGTGATTCTTGACATCTGGTGTTGTTAGGGATGCCTCTACAAGGCTTCGAATTGGTCAACTCTCTTCTTGGTGTTCCCCTGACGGATTTGCCGGAGGGTCTTGAACTTGTCGAGGCCCTTCTTTTGGATCTCGTCATAGCGATGATCTAGCTCTTGAAGTTTGTCCACGTTCCTCTTGTTCTGAAGGTCAGAGCGGAGATTTTTCATTTGCTTCGACAGGACTTCATTCTTTTCGTACTCGGTCTGACGATCCTCTTCCTTTCGGTTGACTTGATCAAGAACCTCTAGTGCTCTATCTGAAGTGTATTTAGACATGTTAAAAGTGTTAAGCAAAGAGTAGTGAAAGAAGTTACAATCGTTATCAGACAGAAAACCTCGAATAAATACTTGATAAGCGCGTTCTTAAAATTATTTTCCCCTTAAAACTTTTTGAGTAGAATCTAGGGCACTGGAAATAAGTCTCAAATAATAAATTTATTTCTCCAGCAAAAATATTTTACAAAGATTATTTCTACCTAGAATGTAATTGCAAGCTTTCAGCTTCTCTAGAAAATTCCATTCATGATACGAAATCAGGAAGAAACAAAAGCATATTCTGCAAAATATTGAAAGTAATCGCTGTTTACTAATCAGTAGGGTAACACAGAGTATGAGAGTATCAATGTTGAGTAATACAATAGAATTTTACGAAAATAGGAGAGCATATTTTCATATTTCATGATTAACATACTAGATGCGATTATCTTAATTTGAAGTAAATTTCAAGTGATTTCTGATTGATTACTTGTATGTTCAATGTTCAAGAGAAAGTCAAAAGTCTTGGAAAGAAAAAAAGTATTGGATCCCTCCACTTGAGACCATGAAGAGTGTTTTGTGAAAAAATCAGACCTATTCAATGATTCCTGTAAGAGTTATCAAATGATGAAAATTGAAGGATATGTTGAGGCAAAAGATTTACTTGAAAAAAGATATTGGCCGTCGAATTTTGAAAACCCTATTCGTAACTATGTTTTGTAATTTGGAGTTTTACTATTTTCCTCATCTTACATTGTATGTAACTGTGTTTGAATAACAAGAAACAAGAAGTATTCTATTTATTGACTGTATTCTATTGAAACAGGCAAAAGACCTCATTTATCTTCAAAGAAACCGCGAATATCTCCCAAACTAAATATTTTAGGAAAAATTCTCCGAAAACCGAATAGTTCTTAAAATTTAATTTCTAGCCTTTTTAACTTTGAAAGATAGGAATTATCATTGAATTGTAGAGTCGGGTTAATAATGAACCAAGAACACTTAGACCACAACATATATGTAGATTTTTCAGTGTAGTTATTAGACCAGCACAAGTGTTTTAATCAAATAATTCATCAAAGTTTCAACTCACCATCGTGTTCCTTTTCAGCTGAAAGATGAAAAAAGTGGAATTAGTATTTTGATTTAAAAACTCAATAATTGATTCTATTCTAGGACTAGAGATGTACCTATTCTAAAAGCATGACATGTGTAATTTCTTCTAGTTGCCTAGTAGGAGTAAATAAATAACAACGACATGGGCCAATGAAAGAATAGGGGGGGGGGGTCCGAAGAAAAGGTATTTTTGCATCCATCAGTGTGTCTTTTGTGCGGTTTAGTTTTGTTTAATCCCCAAATAAATAGTTGTTCAATTACTTTTCGGCTTGTACTTCTTCTGTACGCCACGGCGCTCTTGTACTAGAAAGTAATTGTTGACCTTCTTAGGAGGTGCCACTTCCTCACTCGCTGGTGAGGCCTCCGAAGATCCCATGCTAGATGCGTTATTCTGGACCTTTTTCTTCTTCTTCCTCCTCTCAGCCTGCATGGGTCCTCCGTATATCGGCAGGACAGCGCTCATAAACAGGTTTGTGTTATAGTAGTTTGGCCTGCATTCCGCTACCGACTGGTGACAACATCCAGAACAGGCACAACGATGACAAGAGGACTCGGCGACGCAATCCGGGTTCAATTCAAACATTTCGTATTCATCATAACTCTCGTGGTGAGATTCAACCGCTTGCAGGTTTGTAGTGAAATAGTCGAAATCCTCTTCGCCAGCTGGGGAACTGGATCGCAAAAGGCGAGCCTCTTCACATTTGAAGGAGTTGTCGATTTCAACAGTCTGCTGGAAAGATCTGTGGGAGACTTCATCAACATAATTCCCACAGAAGTTATCCTGATTAATCCTTAGAGCCCGTGTGTCTTCTTCAAAGAGAGCCTCTGGGGTTACACTACGAAAGGTTTCATTATCAACTCGGGTTGCATTGAGATTGCTCGTCTGCTCAAAGCTCTCCAAGAAGAATGAGTTAGCACTCTTTTCCACTGGGCGTATGGATAGGTACATGCCATTTTCATCTAACAAGTTCATAGATTGTTTCTTCTTCTTCAGGTATCTCTGCATTTCAAAGGGGAGAATTCTGGGCAGCCTAATGACAGAGCTGATCCGTTCTCTCATTCCCTGGGAATGCTGTCCAGACTCAAAAGTGACCTCATCCTCCTCCTCCTCACCAGGGGATAAGGGGAGAGGAGGATCGTAAAGAGAGTTATTTTGCTCAACACTAGAACGGTGACTTTTCCCAAGGGATGAAGAGATTCTCGCAAAAAGCCCTATCTTTCGCTTCTTTAGAGTAGCAACTCTTCTCTTACCATGATTAGAGTCAAGGGAATCTTTACGGTCGCTAGCTATCGACTCCTCTGGGGTGCTTGGACTGAGTATTTCGTGCATTTTCTCACGAAAATCTTCCTTGTCTTCCCCCTTCGGTTGGACAAAGTGGGACTTTTGGCTTGAAGTGAATTCTTTCTTTGAGTTATTCAAGGTGTAGCTGTCAAATGCTTTGGAGAAGATGAGTGATTTGCCAATATCAAAGTCACTGATTGATGAATTTGTGCTAGATCTGCTCAGAGTTGAGACCTCACTGGTGTCTGTTGATTTGGTTATGTTTTTAATATTATTTTGACAGGTTATAAGAGGGGGTAGCAAGGTTAGGATCGAACAGCAAAGGAATTAATCAATACAAATACATGGCTTCCCACATGAAAAGTGCAACTAGCTAGAGATAGATGAGAGGAGCTACCCAAAATACGTTATTAATTGCATTCGCTCATATTTATCAGCTGTACTGCATAGCAAATACAGAAATTCTTGGACAAGAAGTACTCAAAGGTAGAAAAAAACTACCATTTAATTCTCGAGACTGTGAGATTCGTTGAGTGCTGCTTCGTTTAAATTTCAAGTGTCATGAGGGTTTTTGTGCATTTGGGTAGCTCCCAAGATGAGATTTGCAAAGAGACAGAAAGAGTGCAAATCTCTTACACAAAGTAGAAGAAGAGGATTGCCTATTATTAGTAATCTCATCGATAGTCGGTGAGATGACAAAGGAGAGCTTCTGGGCGAGAATGCTGTCCTCCGACCACTTTCTGGACATGGAGTATTCCACAGTGGCAGACAACTTTCGTGAGCCATGACTCTTGCCCAAGATCTTGGTGAAGAGGTAGGATGTCTTGACAAAGAGACTCTTCTCTTTCCTCATTGGCTTCCCACAACCCTTGCCTTTTATATTCATGAGAAACATACGGAAATAAAAAAGAAAGAAACGATCGTTTTCAACAGCCAATCACATTCGAGATAGAAAATTAAGTCAATATTATTGGCTGGAGAAGCTTTGTGGCCTTTATCAGAAAAAAGCTTGGATTTACACTTGTAAAATAGAGATAAAGCGTTATAATAAGAACCTTTTCTCTGCATGTAGATAATCTCACAATTAATCAATGAATTGTCATTTCAAAAGCATGTAAAGACTTAGTAGCTCATCTGGTCTCAATTTGAATACACTCTAGAGATTGTTACACATAGTCTATGAATGATTTTCAGATTAAATTTACTTGTAGAGTTATTCAAAAGATTTAAATTAGATAATTGAAACATTCAGGTTTAAATTTGCATTTTTAGTGTAACGAAAGAAGTACATTCTTTCCACTCTCTCTCGGCGTAGAGGCTCAATTAGACACAATATTATGTGAAAGCAGAGGAAAAGCATTGAATTACCTTCATCGTTGTCGTTTTTGTTAGGATCAAAGTTGTTGTTAATCTCATAATCTTCCCCAGTGTTGTTGTTATAGCAATCACCAAAGTCACCATTCATAGAGGACAATTCACTATCTTTGAGATTAATTTTCGCATCCTCGGGAATCAACAAAGGCACAGTGACCTTCTTCTTGAGAGACATCAGGTCCATGGAACGCTTGGCGTTCAGTCTCGATTGATTCTCAATCTGCTCAGTCTGCTGTCTGATTAGGTCTTGAAGGTTTTTGTGTTCATTCTGTAGGCGCACCTTGTCTTCGGCAGTTGCGGCGACAGCCTAATAAAATTACCAAAATTATCGACTCCCAAGCACCGAGGGATGGAAAGTATTTTTTGGGAAGCCCGATCTAGAGAGGAGGCTATCTAAATCACGGCATGGTTAATCAAAAGTGTTATGCAATGGGCAAGGGGGGGGGGTGAACTCACTCTACGCTAAAATAGTACGAATTCACTTTAAAAGGATCAAGGTCCCTACATGAGGCATGTAGAGAAACGCTTACAAAAGAGAGATAGAGAAATCGAATCTAATTAGCATAAATTAAAGCTATCCTTGGTATACATTGCCATAATGTTAGATGAAGCAAGTATTGATTAGAGAAACCCAGATTGTAAACTTTAATATTTTCAATAAGAAAATCAATGTAAAACAACTCAAATACTCTTTTGACAACAATACCTCTTCTAATTGTTGATTAATTTGTCGCAATTGTTCTTGAGTGGAAGCGAGGAGAATTTTGGCTTCGCGTTCCTTCTGCAGTTCCTTCTGAACAACATCCAGTTGACGTTCGTACTCTTTGGCCATTCTAATGGCCTCCTCGTATTCTTCTTGACGACGGATGGACTCAAATTCGATTTCCTTCACACGTCTCTCCATCTCTTCACGAGCAAAGCGTTCTTCATTTAGGCGCTTCCTGTCGGCAGTCTTTGAATCGCGTAACTCTTGCGCCTTGGTCTTCATCTGTTGCACTTCGATAGAGTCAGACTTGCGTCTACGAATGTACAGTTCATGGTTACCAATGCTGAGTTGGAGAATTTGTCGATTGAAGCGTACTCTCTCCACCATGAAATGCCATTCCTAGAGAAGAATACAGTGAATGTTTAATTAGTGATTAATTTTTTCTATTTGAGAATAAATTAAATTTTTTTTGCATAATAAATTAAATTACTCTCAAAGTATAAAGTACAAACTACTTACTTTGGCAGATTTATCTGTAGGCAGGAGGATAAACTTTTTCGATTTGAAAGAAACCTTTTTCACTTCATCCCAGGGAAATCCTATCTTTGGTGTTAATCTAGAAATGGACCGTTAAAAAATTGTGACATTGATATTTTATCAATTTCACTTACTTATCTTCGTATTCGTAAATGTTGAGACCCATTGAGTCGATTCCTAGCCAGAGTTTGGTACCTTTCTTGTTCTTGATCTGATAATATGTGACTCCGTACATGTCTAGATCCTGGCAAATCTTCAGATATTCAATAATTGCATCCTCTTTGGTTAGGTCCTTGTGCTGCATGTAGCATTTGATAATCTTGTCACGCCATTCATTGTTGGATAAATCGTGAGTATCGATAGCTGCAGCTGGAAGGAGTCGTGTAGCATCGGGAACTGTGGCTTCTGCTTCCGGTGAATAGGTTCCAATCCTGACATGGCAGACGTAAGAGGACAGAAGGACGGCTGTCTCAGGCGGACAGTATATTTCTCCCTTTAGAATTGACGATTTTACCTGGAGATAGAAGAATTCACGAGTGAGATCTTCAATGAGCTCCTCAACAACATCTTCAGGATAGAATTTAACGCGGAAATAAAAAACCGGCGGCTTCTCCTTGGAGAGGTCATGGCTGGCGACCTTTTTGTCGAGTTTTAGCCAACACAAGTTGTTATCCTTGTCGGTGTATTGGATGCCAAAGTACCAAACCTCTCTGATGCCAAGGGTTTTCACAATCTGGTCAAACAACTGCCTTCCGAGAGAGTTTTTGTGGAGGGCGAATTCGAGTTTAGACTCTACAGTGCTTACAATAACATTGAGCTAAAGATTTAGTTAGGAGAGAGAATTTACCATTTCAAATTATTCAAATTAAGAATGTGATCAAACCTTTATCTCAGGTATTTTTAAAACAAAAATCTAACCAAGAATATCCCAAATTCGTTTTAACTAATAGTATTATTAAATTATCAAAAAGCAAAAATGGACTTTGAAAAATCCAGTATGCGTAGCATGACAATGGTCCCAGTACCCACCAAAAAGCAAAAGATTGGTGAACAAACATCAAGATTTAATGAAATATCATCTTTTCGCACACCCAAGCAGCAAATTATCCCAACAGGACAACCAGGCAGTCTCCCAAGAACCTCTAGCTTACAAGCCCCTAACATGATGTTATCTGGTCATGAAGGGGAAATTTATTCTGCCAAATTCGTTGACCCTGACGGCACACTCATCGCTAGTGCAGGATTTGATAGACGAATATTTATTTGGAGTACTTATGGAGAATGTGAGAATCTCGTGGTCCTTCAAGGTCATGGAGGGGCCATAATCGATTTGCAAGCCTCTTCAGATGGAGAGCTCATGTTTACAGCATCTTCAGATAAGACAATCGGAGTCTGGGATGTTGAAACCTCAAGTAGAATTAAGAGAGTTAAGGGCCACAAGAATATTGTCAATTGTATCAGCATTGCCCGCCGCGGTCCACAGATTATTTGCTCGGGATCTGATGACAACACTCTCAAATTATGGGACTCTCGGTATAAGAAAGAGGTCCATTCTTTCAACAACAACTTTCAAGTGTTGTCTTGTGCTTTTAATGACACCGCAGAAATCGTTTACACCGGAGGTATTGATAATGTAATCAAGGCCTGGGATCTAAGGCGTCTAGATGTTTCACTCAGACTGTCTGGTCATACAGATTCAGTGACAGGACTTTCCCTTTCTCCAGATGGGAACTTTCTCCTCTCTAATGCGATGGACCAGACACTTCGTGTTTGGGATGTTAGACCCTATGTTCAGGGAGATCGTTGTGCCCAAGTCTTTTACGGACATACACACACGTTTGAAAAGAACCTTCTACGTTGCTCCTGGTCACCAGACGGTAAGAAGGTCGCTTGCGGCAGTGGCGATAAATTTGTTCACATTTGGGATCGAATTAGTCATAAACTTCTTTACAAATTACCTGGTCATGCAGCTTCTGTTAATGACATTTCCTTCCATCCGCTCGAACCGATTATCGTCTCTGCTGGAAGTGATAAAAAGCTTTTTGTCGGCGAAATTAATATTTATTGATTGGAAAATATTATTGAATTTTTACACACCTCTCTCTTATAAAAAAATACATTTTTAGTTCAGCCTAGTTATGTCGATTTCAACACACTCGTCAACCACGATAACGCGGCTGCCAAGTAGTGCGAGAGAATTAACAAAATCTCTAAAGTTAAAAAAATCTATTTAAAAAGTCAACTTAAGCTGCTCTGTATCGCAGGAGACAATTTGTTTGATGAGTTCTTTATCTAACCTCTTTGCTTCAAGGTCATCCAAAGGGACCCAACTCTTATCAGCATCGAGATAATATGAATTATCATAACGATAAGGCATGGAAGAGCCCCACTCCTCAGGGGATATTATGGACATGAACGACTCTTTATCATTTTTAAAATAACGATGATAAACTTGACCTGGCTTTTTAATCATATTGCTTTCTGCCCGGTGAATGTCCATGTCGCGTTTTTGATCTTCAATGATTTTCACTGCCTGTTGCTTGAGAAACCTCATCTGTTCTAGGATTGGCTGGAGTCTGTTGTTGAGATTGGCTTTGACAAAATTGTCAGCATCGTCAAGCTGATCAATGAGATTCTTAAGATCATCGGAGCTGGATGGCTTAATCACTCTTTTTCTGTCTACTATAAGTTGAAGATTATTTTCATCCATTGCTTTGAGATTCTGATGATCAGGAATTAATAAGGATAGTATGGGCGGGGTGACCGAAAGAGAATTTTCGATATAATTATTGAAAATGTTACACTGCTGAACAAGAATTTAATTACAACTAATTTTAACTATTTTTTACAAATATTTAAATTCAAAAAGTGTAAATTTTACACTGTAAAAAAAATTTACAGTGTAAATTTCATATATTTATATTGGACAGAATAAATCTTTCTAAAAGTGGCATTAATTGGGTTGATACCGAATAAGCCTCTCATAATGATCGTGTGGATTGGAATGTTACTAAAGGCTTTATACGAGATACGGAAAGATTATTATGGGAGCTTCGAGGAGGAATCTCGCCCTGGTGAAGGTCAATATGAACATTTTCCCATATTTAAAGACGATTTGCTGAAGTCTCTTTTGACTGCGAACACTATGGCTCTCTTTCTCAATTTGAGCGTAGATCTGTTGGGGTTTGGTAACCAAACTTTGGTTAGTCCACTTGAGGCATACATAACAAGAAGGTAACCTGTTTCTTCTTTTTTGAGAAGAACGCAACCAAGGCCGGTTGAGGACGCATCAGGCGCTACCACTAAAATCTTCGCTCGGTCAAATAGGCTTAGGCGTGAGACTTCAGTCATTTCTTCATTTAGCTTGGTGAATGCTCGTTGACAAGGTGCAGACCGGATAAATTCTGCGTCTTTAGTTAACAGGGGTCTGAATGGTTCTTTTATCAAATATAAATCTTTGATAAATGGGCTGAATAATTGTACCAGACTCATGAAGGACCTCTGCTGGACTTGTGGAGGGGTCGCAGTATGAGGAGCTCTTCTACCCTTTTTGGATCGGGGATGTGGCCGTCTTAGTCCAGGATGCAGCCCAGGAAGATAACCTGTTCTGCACAGAACTCAAACTTGTCAAGGTTGAGCTCTGCTTCTATGAGAGCCTTGTAACCACCTCCTCCACAATCCTTCCCCAAATTAGGATGTCATCGATGTAGTTGGCCATCTTCTCTATGCCTGCGAGGATACGCTCGATGAAGTGCTGATGAAGTACTCATTTATAGGTATGTCGTACAGGGAGCAGCTCTGCATGACATTGGCCCCAGGATGTCGTCACAATGGTCTGGCATTACGTAGACTTCTGAGCAGTAGGTCATGTCATTGACTTCGAATCTCGCCATAAACGAAATTGAGTGGTTGGTTCTTATAGGTCAGGTTTTCCTATTTTCACCCAGGTGGTGTGATTGTTGTGACGTCTGCTGCTGAATCAATTTGAAGGCAGGCTTTGATCATGTTGACCTTAGACCCTGGACATTTGTAGGCGAAATGTCCCGTCTCGCCACAGGTGTGTAATTTGGCTTTGTTGGCACAATTCCTCCAATAGTGGTTTCGATTGTAGCCTGGGAATTTCTTCTTCAGTTCGAAAGGTAGGTTGACTGGATTCTCCTGCCTTGTTCTTTCGTCGTAGGATTGTTTTCTTCTCGGGAATCTTCTTTTCGAGTACACTCTTCTAGAGGGGCTTCTTCTTGGAGAGCTTCTTCTTTTGCCCAAACGTTGGTGGATCTGATAGGATGCGTGCTTGACGTCTTATTCTTGGTTTGCCACGCATCAAGAATGATTCGGACAAAGCTTCCTCGCACGTGTAGTCGCCTTTCTGATGGAATTTGTGTAAAAGCTTCAGGAACAGTTCTGAAATCTCTTGGTTGTTCAACCCATGAGAAAAGCTGTTAGAGTTAGATTTTCCAGGTTGAGGCTGGAAAAGTCGATTTTCTGTTCGACTCTCCTCACACGGCCAAAGAACTTCAAAGGGTTTTCACCAGGAGCCAGTGCCATCATGAATAGGTTGAACCTGTTGATCATCTTAGATGAGTCGTCGCTGAAGAGCTCCTTCATCTTTTCAACCAACGTATACCAGGTTGGGTTAATCGGTTCCATTGGGAGTACGGCGTTTGTTCAATAAAGATCTGACTCTCACGTCATCTGGTTGTAGGGTCAAATCTGTCTTGAAGATGTACGAGTATCTGTTGTACCAGTCCGTGAATGAGGAGAAGGTATCTCCTATTATGAACTTGTCTAGAGGTCTCATCGCTTCGATAGAGTTGAATGGTAGAGCTATGACTGGCTTTGTCTCGATACGACTAATCGCTTCTACCAATGAACTGATTTCAGGATTAGGGGTCTTCCTGTATTAGGAATCTTGGTCGTGTATCTTTGAAATTGCAAAGTAGAGACAATCAACTGTCAAATCTCTCGTCTTTTCAAGGTCCACGCATGGATAAACATAAAGATGGATACCTCTCATCTAGTTGAAATCCACAGCGTTCAACTTTGCTAGAAGTTGACCAGGCGAGGCTGTAGCTCAGGAGCTTTTGTTTACTAACATGAACCTTTGAGAGTCGCATAATTTTCTCGCCGAGATTCATAACATTTGAATTATTTTGTAGTACAAGATTAGAATCTTATCTTCTAAGAAGATTCTTCTTGTTGTGACAATGAAGATAGAAAAATAAGATGATACTACTCATTACTACACATATGTATCATTAAAGCAGATGTGTAAATATATTTGTGCCATAAATTCTATCATATGGAAGATGCAATTATATAATTCTTCCCTTTGTGTGTACCATCATACAAAAGTGGGATGTAATGATTCATTCAAATCATTTCATGTCATCAGAAAATTGCAGCTGAGCTGTAATAATCCAACACAATTTAGGCTCTGTTTGCTTTTGAAAAAAACTGAATATGATTCATGTACGCCTGCATGCCACCATGCATCTTTTGTTTCGAATAATTACTCAGTTCTGTTGTTAAATCAAGTGTGAGACATGAGTACAATGCATAAAAAGTGGAGACTACTCCATGATTGTTGTTGCATAATAGGCACTGCCTATTTATCTTCTCAAGGGTAATTGCTCAGTGAATAATGATTTTAATTAAAAAAACAATATTCAGGGCTAGGCTTGATGGGAATGAAACTGATCGAGCGAAAGAATGCTTTCTTCAAGTAAAATTTTTATTGCTTAATTTTAATAATTCATGTTCCTCTCCATGTTTTAAGACAATTTAATATCTCTAGATTCTAAATTTTAGGGCAGTTAATATGATTTAACACAAATTTTATTTTGAACAGTTACACAGAGGGAAATCATATGATGAAGCTGAGTTGCGAATATAACCATCTTGTAGAGAATTGAATTTTATTCATGAATATGATATTTTTTTAAAATGTGACTAGTCAAAAACTTCATCATTTTGAAAAAATTTAAATATATTTTTGTAGTAAAAATCTATCTGATGATGCTTTTGCAATTTTGGTACTGTATTCTGTTCTAGAGACACGATGGCTTAACATTTTCAAGTGTATTTTTTCAAACGCATTTCAATACGTAAAAACTTTTTAGCCGAGGGTCTATAGTGGAGAGGGAGGGTGAGAAATTGTTTAGAATTTTCTTGGGCCATATTCGGTCAAATAAAGTTGCAAATTTGTACTACGAACAAATAAGATTTAGATGTAAAAGTTTTCTTCTTGAAAATTGGGTGATTATTGATTACTCAAGTCACCAAATGTATATTATTATTTGCACATTTCCAAGGGGAGAAAACATATTCCTGGTAGGGTTACCCTAATGATTACATCTCACTTGAGAGAAGCATGTCAACACTTTTGTACTTGGTAAAACTCAACTTTTCAAGCACTATTATTGGAGACTATAGGAATCCATCGTTAAACGAGAGATTATCAACAAATTCCTCAATAACACGAATACACACATTACAGAGAGTCATTTGATTGATTGGAAGAAAAGGATAAAAAAAGAAGTTAGCTGAATGTAGGATATTATTAATAATTACCCCATCTGCTATTTGTATGGCCATCTCCATTAGATAGGCTAATTGAACGTCGTTCTATTACCTAGAATCTACAACAAAACGCATTGATCAAAGATCTACTTTATTCAGTATTTATTATTAGAGCACATAAAAATATCCATTTCCAACAATACTAATACTATTTTCTTCTTCTTATTATTAGCCAAGACTTGACAAACATTACAATACCGATGTGTATTAGTGGATGCATATACTTTTGCTTGTTGTTTTAATTTCAGTGCAAATAAATGAAACGATAAATGTCTTCGTTTGCCTAATTCCATCTCTCAGTTAATCCGTTTTCCATTCATTTATTAAAATGAATTTTTACAATCAAAGTTTGCCGTTCCTTTTTATTCAATGAATCCTCTTACTACAAGGATTAATTTATTCATAATCAGAGAGGTATCCTGGAGGAATGAATATTAATTCGAAATTTAGAATAAATCTCTGGGTCAATAAAACAACGTTTCATAGTTGTTGCAAGATGGATACAAATGATACAATAGTCGAGGTTCATGATCTCAATTATTATCATTAGGGCACCGCAAAAAGATTGCGTTTAATTATTTTTGCAAATATTAATAGCTGATCAAATCAATAGAAAAAAAAATGATAAACTCACATTGTTGTTCTTATGATAATTGAGAGCAGCTCAATAATGGTCGTAGTGATGATAAGCTAGAGGGAAGGAAGAAAATTGATAAAATTATATCCATTTTCAGGCTATTCATCGCTAATGATGTGATGTATGAATAATTTATAACCTCCATTGGAAATAGCCTACTCACACAACGTGAAAACGGAAAATATTATGCATCAGAGAGATACTTTTTAAAATCTCTATTTATTAAGCGTAGTCTGTGCACACGTTGTCAGATACCTTTTGATCCGATTGCCCAGCTTGTAATGGTAGCACACTAATTATTGATTCGAGTGAACATATTTAGTGGAAAATGTAATCTAAACTAATCTAAACAAAATGCAATATGTGAGTGTTGATCTTTATTAGAGAATTCATGTGAGATTTTGAAAAAAGGAGAAAAAAAAGAATTAAAGGTAATAATTCAGTCACGAAAGAATTTCATTGATTCTTCCAAAAATGTGTAATTGAACACCTCTCTTTGCGCCTTCTCTCATTACAATTCTTTGCACTAATAGCGAGAGAATTAATTATTCATTGAAATAAATTAAAAGCTGTTTTCACTACAATAGATTGGTTAGAGCTGCAATATCAGGATTCATTTGTCAATTCATTCAAAAGTGAAGTAGTATTATAATTCTTCAATTTAGAAGATTAGTATTGCTTAGAACATTTACATAAAATGCTAAGAATATAAGAGAGCTCATCTGATAATACTAAAGTCAATATTTCATGTTGAACAATCCTGAAAATTCACAAGAATTTGAAATTGGCACATTTTTCTTCAATCACTGAACATACAATCAAAATAGGAACGAGTCACGTTAAACTCAATAGATTGAACTGAATTATTTCAAGACACGTAATAAGTAATTTTCTAGGGGATAAAAAAAATTGTATTTTTTACCTTGATTGTGCTCACAAACGGATAATATTTGAAAATTCTTTAATTAAACGGAAACTTTGAAAGACAATTTCTCTTCATTAAAACTTTATAGTTCAATTGATTTGGGCAATGTTCTTTGATAGGAATTTATCAAGGGGAAGACGAGCAAATTTAATCAAATAAGATACCACATTCTAATCAATTTAAATAAACTTTGAGCTCCAAGTGTGTGTTTGTAGTAGTGCAGAGAAGAATACGAAGAGTTGGTAGTTATATATAATGAAGCTGTGGACTTCCTTTTCATTCAAATACACCTAGTTTCTAACCTTAGAATGATTGAAAGAATACTTATTTGAGTGTAACATTGAAAATGTGAAATTCGATTCTCTTTATCAAACTGAGAATGCTGGAGTTATATTCGTGCAATGAATGAGAGAATACTTTAACGGAAATGGCATTGAAAAGCTATTCTTCTCAGGAATGTATGAACTCAACAATAGAGTGCTTTTATCATTTTCTTTAGTTGAAACCTCGCAACGATGAACCCTTAAACTGTTGTTTCACTAGAAAATAAGATGGCAAGTATTTGGAAATTCAGCGCTAGGATATCTCAATTTGAGTAGAATCAAAATCCTTTAAAACGATACATTTAGTAGTGAGAGATCAATCATGAAAGAATATTGTAAACAAAAATTACTCATCAAGAGTACATTCATCATACCCAATGTCTAATATCAAGAGTAATATATTAACAGATATTAATATGAATTTATCTCAATTTTTTAATACAAGTGTTAATTATTTTGAATAAAAATAAAGAAGCTATAAACACTAGCCCACACATATATGAAGAAATATGTCAATTTAATAAGCTAAAATGCCTCAAAATGGTTAAAGTACATCGTTAAAACCTCTTGGTCAACTCTCACAAGGATAAAGAATTAAAATGGTCATTTTTAAAGGTAAGAAGAGAATTCATTGAGATTGAATGGCAAAAATAATGAAATACTGAGTTTGAATGAAATCGTAAATTTTCAATGAATCTCAAAGAGCAAGAGTTGTATAAAATAAGTGAAATTTTAAACTGACTAGAATTTCGATCTTGAGACTGACTCGAGAGAACAAAAGGCTGTGAGATCGAATGAGGAATTTTCCCTTTTGTTCCTACACTGAAGTGATTCACACCAACCTTACCATTCTGAGCATTACTTATTCAATAGCATGAGCATATAATAGGGAAATTGTAAAGTACATTAAACGTCTATTTTCTGCCTCTCTTACGATGGAACAGAGGGTGAAATTGAATTAAATATTCTTTTTGAGAGAGAAATTTGCAAATTGATTTACTTCAATTCAACATTGACAAGCATTGAAGGAGGAAAAACTGACAAATTTGACAAGAGAGAATATTGTTTGTCTAAAACTGACGTCTTCTCATAAGATTAGATTTAATTTTGTAAATAAGACGGTCATTGTGTAAAATTATTCTAATATCTTGTTCTATTCATTAATTTAAAGGCATCTTCTCTGCTCACTTTGTTGCCAATGATTCTCTAGTCTCAATCTTTGCATAGAAAAGTTCTCAATTTTGTGTTATTCGGTCTTTATAAGTTTCCCATAAGTCAATGCACATTTGTAAGACTATGGGAGACGTCTGGTTATAGTGCCCAGTCGGTCGGGAGCCGGGATAGCTGATGAGTCCTGATAGGATGAAATACACTATCTACAGACTCTTCACTTTTCGTGTAAATTTGTATTGACTCACACCCCAATATAATGAAAAAATACTACTAGAGTTTACTACTTGCTAGTAAATCCCTCTGAATTATTGACGCAGAGACCAAGTTTCAATAAATAGTCCAGAGTGGAATTAATACGTCAAGAGGATCAAATGACTTGTTTACTAGTGCGGGTGTATAAAAAAAAAAATTTTAATTAAAGACATTCTAGTGACCACAAGTTCGAGACACATAGTAGCAATATATTAAAAGGAACGTCAAAAGTGATTAATTATAGAAATTGGTGATCTGATTGAAGCATTAAAGATGTCTGATTCGGTGATCCCGTAAACTATTCCTCGGGTATATACGCAATGGATAAAAACGTAGGATAATGTCATCTAAACAATATTTCTACGATTTGATTGGAGTTTTTTTAGAATAATAATTCTGACAGATGCACAAAATAGTACATTATACCTGAAAAAAAGTGATTTCACTAATTTGTAGACGAAAGAGTATAAGGGAGACCCGAATGAAGCTATTAAATTTACTGTCTAATTGATGCTCAAGCTGACTCTAATTTGACTATTTAAATAGCCAAAGATCTATTCAAGTGGCCAGTTTATGGAAAATATTAATAAATCCCATCAATGTCATAAATAGAAATTTATCCCTTCTTCCTAGAATCAGTTGTGTTTAAAGTGTTTAATTTGGTCATTATGAAGGAAATCTATTGGTCAAAATCTGAACAAGTTGTGATAATTTTAAGATTTTCATAATTTGATCACTTGACAAGATAATAACCGATTTAGTCGCCAATTAAAATATTTAGGACTTGATATTATCAGCATAGATGGATTCTTATTCTCTTATGAGTTGAAAGATATTTTAGATTAAAGACCATGTTGCACCGGAGCAACGTTGGGAAGTGTTAGAGCACAATATTTTCGGAATTCGAGCCCCATTTAGCAGAGAATTTAGGCGCATGTGAAAGATTCGATTTCAACTTTGATTAGTGTTTAAGACAGTTTTGATCAATAATCTGACTCTTATTGACCCCTTTGAGGTTGGTACAGCCTAGGAAAAATTTAATTTCTCAGTTAGAATGAGATGAATTTTTGTTTGAATATGCTCAAAATAATGACCAATTTAAACACATTGGCCACACTATATATTGTACTGAATTAATATATTCAGCCATAACTTCTATGGTTAGAATTTTATGATTTTTCTTCTTAATTAAAGTCTAGAAAAAAATCGATAAACCCGAAATCAGATATTTTGGAAATCCTATTTTTGAAAATAGTATTAAAAATGTTGAATTTTTTTAAACAGGCTTTTCAAGTCGGAACCTACCTTGTGTGTACAATAGAAAAAGTCTACATTTGGTCGTAGAGCGTATGCGTTGTAGACTATCTCGATGTGATTCAATATTTTACTTGAGACAATGATCAATCATTGTCTGAGTGTTCCTCCATGGGATACACATCCAAAATGGAGCTGGAGGGGTAATCTTTAATTACATCACCTCCCCACGTGAGTTTGTGAGTGGAGACATTCCAAGAAGGGAAAATAAGACCAACAATTTATTTCCCATCACACATACTTGATCAGGGAAGATCATAAAATATTTATTTCAAAAGTGAGTGAATTTTTCCCCCATCTGCCTAAATCTAGCACCAAATCAATAGTCGTTAATTGAAGATTAAAAATTTCAAGGTTTTTATATTCCTATTGAGACTAATCCAAATTCTGGATATTTTATTATTTTTCTGGCTAGAAAAACAATCCTTTTAAAACTGTTTTTCAACTTTTTAAATTAGATAAATTAGAATTCTTTATTTCTTCCCTACAAGAGACATCTTTTTATCATTCTCAATCAAGTCTACTTTCAATAGATAGATTTTAGATTTGATCTGATGCTTTTTATGTGGACTATGAATCATCGTCCATGATATAATTAGAAAATTCTTGTAACTTTTTAAGATTCTCAAATTGGTACAAGCCAAGAGATGATAGCCCAAATTTTGTAGAGTAGCACATTCAAGGGCAGGTAGTTAATCAGCCCTGGGGATCTAATCTCTTAAAATAGACTCCTAATAGAGATGAAATGGAAAAGTACAAAATCTATGAGGAATTATTTTTACTCAAATATAAACTTGAGTACGTAGACGTTGTCAATCACCCTAAACATATCCCCACGTATATTATCCACAGAAAGAGAGGGAGAAATTCTTGTGAAAAAGGGAATTGATAAATAATTTCCTATTGAATCAGGTACTATCCATCCATCAAGATAGAGTCTTGTATTATGTCCATTCGTACAAGTAGGTGAATTTGAGAAGAAAGGATCTCTCAATGAATTTGTGAAAATGAAATTAGCTGAGTCATGATAACGGACATGCACATTCAGAAAACTTTAGTACCTCGGAAATTCAATGCTCTAATTCGGAAAATCGTGATTTAGTCTTTATTTATAGAGAAGAACTAATGTCTTTTGCATGTGATAAAAGGCGAGAGACCTCTGATTTTTCAAATCCGATAGAAAAGAGTATGCAGTAGACCAGTACCAAATGAAAAAAGTTGCCGAAACACTACTTATTAGTAGATTTAAAATAAATTGATTAGATGAGTCATCTCCCAGATAACTTTTACTTTAAGGGCTAATTGAAAACCCTTTCTTTGAAAAGATTCATGTGCTAGAGTGTATCTTCATTGCTTAATTCAATAAAAACGTGGTTTTCTACTTATGAGTAGTGCTTATGCCGGCGGCAG
>KL567409.1:8803-73223 GCA_000715275.1 Gyrodactylus salaris
AGTTACCAAATGAAAGATTTTCAACTTCGCATATAACTCGATGAGCAATCTACAAAAAGAAAAACAATTGAACAATTTTCGCGCGCAAATTTTAAACAGCTGTATTTTCGTAACCTAATATTATTGAGGTGCGAAAGTGATTTCATTCGAAAGCCTAACATTTCCTGTTGCTGGTAGTCCGAATTTTCCTATCACTCTTTTTGTCAGTGTTATAAGCCTTCTAGTGAGATGTAACAATAATTTTACTGTGGGCCTAGGAGGAGGATTGATATTTATTTGAAAGGTACTCACATGTTTGTGGAGATATCTGATTATTGGTTCTACCATTGGGTGGTAAACGGTTCTCTGTATCTAGTGATATCGGCTTCGATGGTTGATTAATGCGTGTAACTGACGTTGCTCTGCCTTTGAGCAAAGCTGGAGTGTTTGGATTTATCGGTGGCTTCTTCGAAAGGAATGTTCCAATGCTACAGTTAAAATTATTGATTATTTACCAATAAAAGGATACCCTTCATTAGCCTTAGGTATTGGGTTGGTTTTTACACGCAATTCATTATTTGATTTTATCAAATCCATCAAAAATTGGGTCTTGAAAAATTATCATAAACTGTTGAAAGCTCTCATGCAACGCTGACTCTAATTGAAAGCTATTCGAAAGAAAAGGTTACTGAATGTGATCATAGTCCTACTGTCGAGACCTGATAGGTCAACAAATTTCTTGGAATAATTCAAGGCTCTTGGATAAAAGGTGAGGCAAAAAACAACCCTCATTTGACATGTTAGCGACTATTTTTTTCTCACAGCCTAAGTTTAGGAAAGAAATTCCTTTTGAAGTAGGTGCTAGACTGAGATTAATTCTATCAACACCAGAATAATAATAATTCACGGAGATGGTTTGAGAAAGACTTTTGGAAAATTAACTGTTCCATTGTCAATACAATCCCTCAGCCAAGAAATTTGAGGAGTAGCGCAATGAAGGCGGTGATGATGGAAAAATATCGCAAAAATTTATTTTAGATTACGAGTGACAATTCTACTAAGGAATGAATTAAATTTTTCACATGGCTTTCACAGAGACTCAAGAAATGTGAAATATGAAAATAGTAAATTCTCACTTGGCATTGAGACCATTAGAGTTCGTAAGGGGTGTGCGTTCCTCATTCTTCGGGAGGCATGGATAGTTTTTAGAGTCAATCTCCCAATCAAAAGGGTCGTTCTCCTTAATCTAGAGTGAGAAGAGGCATGAGAATTGAAAAAAGAGACCAGATCGACGTAATCAATAAATCTGCTCAAAGAAAAAAGAAATGTGTAGTATCAAATGGTAAAATTCAATTTCTCATGACATAACTCGGAGTGTGCGGAATGATTGTGAATGTGAATTTTGAATTGAATTCAATTCATATATTAGAAAATTTGATTAGAAAAGTGAGAAGAAGAAGACTAAATTAAAGTGCAAGAATTATTCTGAGAATGGTTCATATTGATAAAAGGTATTCTTCACTCTTGGGGAAGTAGGATTCAATAAAATACCCCACTAGGCCCCTTGAGAGCATGATTGGATGAAGTTTAAATAGTTTTTAAATAAATTTTCAAGGGATATAAATGGGAATTAAAAACGTATTATAATTCCTTGATTGAGAATAGAAATTATTTAAATCAAACAATTGCAGATTCAATAATGCTATTTCACGCAGTATCCAATTCACTTTAGTGTATCAGGAAAGTTCTGATTTTACATTTATTTTCCTTGTCTCTATTTCATATCTCAAGTTAGAAGAAAACATTTATTATGAACTCTCGATCGATTCTGACTTGATTTTTAGGTGTTTCCCAAAGCCTAATTTACTCACAAAAGATATTGCATTTTATCAGATTGGTGGTTTTATCATGAATCAAGATTTTGGTTTTGAGGAGAAAAGCAATAACTGTAAACAAGCTTTATTTTCGCCGATGTAGATATTTTTTCGATGTCATTGTAGTTTTTCCTTTGTTTCTTACTCAATGGCGTTTCCTATGGGAAAATTAGATCTAAGTTCATCTTAGGAACAAACGATTTAGAAATTTTCTGCAACGAATTACGACCGGTGTAAGCTAGTAAAAGGTTGAACAATTTCACAGCTCTAGTACCTTGCTTGGAAAGAGACCCCAAGATTCTTAGAACTTGGGTTTCATAGCGGGGAAGGAGGGTTTGAAACTATTCACCGAGTAAATTCGTTTCGAGGAGGGAGGATACCCACGCCATATGAGAGATCATATTTATAGGACTTGGGAAATAATCCTCAAAGCCACCCAAAGATTAGTTTTCCAAATGTAGTGAATCCAAAAATTGTTAGACATAAATATCTACCCCCACTAAAGTCCAAGATTTCAAAGAAAAAGTTTGGAAAAACATGTTATCAATAAACTTTGCATGTATATAAACAAAAGGAGAATCTTTCCCGACAAGTACGAATGTTATCTACTATTTCTATTCCAAGTATTCTTTCTCAAAGGAATTTGAAAAAATCAATTGGTTCAATATTCTTCTAATCTCTGCGCTAAAATTTATGATTGAAACAGCTTTTGCCAAATTAGAAACGAGAAATTCTATTTTCAGTATTTAAATAAAGTATATGTGTTATAGAGTTTTTCTCTGAATTAGGAATGCTTGATTACGAATAAAAGATGGATTATTTTCTATCGTAGGACCCAAAAGTAAAAATTTAGAAATGGTATTTTCTCATCTTGATTGGACTATTTATTATCACTAGGGCGGTAAATGTGCGATTTTTTTTGCTATTTCTGATATTGATCTAGAATTTTAATTCTGACCATTTTGGTGTATGTAAAATAATTGGTGTAGTTTAGGATTGAATTTTGCTAATTTAATTTATTTTTTTTTGCTAAATTTTGAAAAAAAATCATCATGAGAAATATGGGATTTAAAAAGAACAAAAGATTAGCAACAGGCGTAATTTAATCAGAAAGTTCGATAAACTTCACTGATAGATTGAAAATGTGTTGGGATAGATACTGAAGAATAATCCTTTTGATTCAGACAACGATTCTATTGGCTGTTCACAACTCTAATGCCGATTCATACTTCTCATCATTTCTACAAATGTCACTCAACGCTAAAATCCCCTGAAAATTAGGGATTATATTTAGAAGAGATTGGATGCCAAAGATGCGAAAGGTATCATAGAGATGGCGAATAAGCATATCAGACCAAAATTATACAATCTACTCAAGAATTGCAATCCTATACGACTGAGATATTTATTCTCAAAAATTAAAAAGGTAAGCCAAACTCTAAAGAATTTAGTAATCTCAACTATTTTACTGTGAGATTAGTCATTAAGAGTTCAAAGCTATGTAGATTGGCAAGTTACTTTAAAACACGCTAGAAAATCCGATCAAGTAAGTTTTTCTCAAGGCTGGAATTCCTCTACAAAAGCAGAATCTTTTTAAGAAAGGGACGATAAGAACTATTTAGTTTCAAAAAATTTGCAATAGATATTTGCTTGGATTTTATTCTGAAAATGAAAAAGGTTCAAAAAGAGTCTAACATTCAAGAGCGTAATACGAGAATGGTCTGAAGAGCGATAATCTGACATGTTTTCATGTGAAATTAAATTGAATATTTTAATCGATGAAATAATTTCTTTTCACTTCTCAATCGAGAGATTATCGATCCAGAACGATACATTACATGTCCTCAGGTTGAGTAAGAGAAAGAATATTACCTCGGTTGTAAAGATTTTCTCAATGAATTTTTATATTTTTTTTAAATTTGAACAACGCTATTCTGATTTAATATCAATAGAGAATTAATCAATCTTATAATATATGAGCGTATTTTGAAATTATTAAATCAATCTTTTACCAAGTTTTGTCTGTGAAAAAGAAATTAGAACACCCAAAAGTAGTATTTTATACAATTTAGACAGATACGAGGGGTAAAAAGTAGGGCGATATGTGAATGGTGACTTTTGCATGCAGAATTGAAAAAATTGAAAATATCAAGAAACTCTTAGAATACTATCATACCGGCTCGTGCTTCGCTACAACAATTTTTATTGGACATCAAGTTTTGAAAATCCCTATTTTGTGGATTAAAATTGTTATGCAAATCTTCCTAAAAAAATTCCTAGTTTAGATCAAGTTAAAATGAAGGTACATGTTAGCACCTTATAATTGGGTACAAGAGTGTGAATTTCTTTGAGTTCGAGTCCATTTTTCTGTTCACACAACCAAGGGCCAAGATCAAAAGATGGGGTTGACAGTGTCTTTAAGAAACGATGTAATACTAGGGTGGAAAATAAAATGTTCGTTGAATACTTGCAAGTATGTTAAAAAAACATATTTTAAACCATAATTCGCCTTTCTAATGTCAAATTTTATTTTTCAAGTAGGAAGTTTTTACCTACTAAAAAGTAGTAGATCAGGACAGGTGATTTTTGTCAGGTTTGTATGGAAATAAGACTATTTAGATAAAGCAAATACAGATAAAGAGAATTTCATCACTGACCAGACATAAACGTTTTATGCTTATTTGGATTCTTCAAATTTTAATATCCAAAATTTGAAAAAGAATATTTTTTTGATTGCTAATAAATCGGAATTTTGAGTATGGTGTTCCCTCATCATATTCTAAGGAATCTTTGAAAGAAATTTTTATTTTTCTTAGACATTAGATTGTTATTTTACGAGTTTATATATGAAAATACTGTTTTCGAGTTAGATAGTCTAAAAAGAGTTTTAAGTGAAAAGAAAGGCGAATTATGGTTTAAAATGTAATACAAACATCTAAATAGCCGAGTCTAACTCTCTTCAGGTCCACATGGCTATCGGAATCGGACCCACGCCTATATAGGCTGTTATAAACTAGATTGTTTTGTAGGGAAGCCCTACACCATATAGAAAGAAACTTTTCGAATATCGATTTTTCAATGAGAGTATTCAGCCTCATGTCGCCATAATTTTTTATACATCCTCATGTTTATTTTAGTCAAGCCCCTGACACTAAAAGTTGTGCGTTATAATTGTAATTCTACGAACGAGATTTCTTGTAACTCTCTTATTGAGAGACTGTATGTTAACTCATATGAAAAGGAGGCTTGAAGTTTAGAAGCCTATAATGGACACAGTATGCTCGCATAGATCATAAAAAATGTATCTGACAGGTCACTTTTAAGATCGATTATATATGAGACAGCCAGAAAAGTTAAACTTTGATCTTAAGCCTCTCCGAGAAACTGATGACTAATTCCAGCAAAGCATCATTCTTGAAATTGAAAATAATATCAACTCAGTCTATTGTTAATTCACTCTCTCTCTCTCTGTGTATGTATCAAAAGCAAAGTCATCACTCACTAACCGAGAGGTGAATGACTTTTATTCGTGTCTACAACCCTTCCAAGAGATTTTAACGCTCACCATTAATTCAGAAAATGCACGATCGAACAGTCCAATCAACTTGGCATACGGGACAGTACTCTCGTAGTCCAAGTTGACCACGCTCCTCCCGAATTCTAATAACTGGGCTGGGAGGCCGCTGCATAACTCCTCAAGGCTGATATTCTCCTTCTTGTCTATCACCTGTAAAAAGAGGGTTTGCATTAAGATCGGACGAGGCAAGCTGAAAGGTGCAAAATCACACAGAGGGGAAATAATTTTAGTTTACTCTTTTTATGAATTCATCACGATTCATTTTTGAGACCTTGAAAATAAAAAATGATAAATCATTTAGAATTATTCGATTCATTGAAAATTAAAATCAGTGACCTATTTGATTCTTGAATATTATTTTTTTTACTTGTTATAAATGCATCCAAGTTCTTTCAGGTAAAATTCAACAATTATTCTATGAAATGTAAAAATATGGCTTTAAATTCTCTAATTATCAAGAGTGAGCGTCTCACTGAGTCTGACTTGAATGTTTCCTCGAGATTATTAGACGTAGTGGATAGACAGGAAGTAATAATCAATGTGCTTTCAATTTTTGGTTACAATTATGTTTTTATTTTATTTAGCAAGTCATAAGAGATACCAATAAACATTATCATAAAATATAGGTCCTATTTTATTTGTTATAATTTTGCCAACTTGTTTTGGTGGTGCAAAACCTTCTATCTCAAACCCAGAATAATTTCTTTAAACAGTTCTTTTAGCTGTCTAGATTTTTGGAGTTTGTTAAGAATACAATTTTTATCATGTTTTATATCGGCATATCTTATGAAATCTCCAGGTCTATTATAGTAATAATCTCCGCCTCCTGTCAAGTGATAATAACCCTAAAATGAACACATTAGTATAATACAGATTCGAGTAGTGAAATGATTATCTGAAAAGTTAAGTTATTTCACAGACAAGTAAACTATTTTCAAGAAAATGCTCGGCTCACTTTCGGTTTCATATCGAGCCCAAAAGTCTAAAAGAAGATGAGAGGTAGTCAGACGTGAATTTCAGCAATGTAACTGATTAAAGCCGAGAGATGACTCTCATCAAGCCTAATGCAATAATCAAATTTGGATTTTATCATCAAAATTTGCACTAAACTTGATTCAAAACAGGTAAATCCTTTGATAAAACACATCCTTCAAGTTCATAACGAGAATCCGATTAATGTATGATGTAATTTGTCAATAACATTATTCTCTAATTTAATTATAATTTAATTGACATGTTTTAAAACATTTCAATGCATCATGTGAATGATTGAATCGCGCTGAGAAGATCACAATGACGAAGGATTTGCAGAGGAGTCTGTAATAACATTTTTAGGCGATAAGGAATTAACATAATTTTGTTCCATAGACCATTGGGGAAATAAATGATGACATTTATGATGAAATAAAAATCAATTTTCAGTAGGTAGATATTTAAAATGGTGCATATACAGATTCAATATCATCTAAATATACAGTTTCTTATTGCTGGCTGGTAACTAGTACACGGAGTGCAAGACTCTCTCTCCGTGGAAGAAAGTTTTATTACAAATTCAATTAAATAATTCCCTTCTAAATATTACATAAAAATGAAATTTCAAGATTTTAACGTACGCTTAAAAGGTTCTGCAAGAAGCTATTTATCAATTCATGAAATAATCTAGTTTCAATTTAACTCTGCTGTCAACTTGAGCCTCTTTGAATGTTGGAAAAATCTTTAGTAGCTAGTAAATTCAGACGCCATCTTTTTACATAAAAATACTCGCTTAGAATCGGTTAAATTTAAAGAAATGGGAGCGTTTTATAAATTATATAAATGCGAAATCATTATTTTTTGAAAAATATCATTTATTCAGTTTCTCCAACCTTTATGAAAAAATGTGGAGATTTCATGTAAAGTTATGAAGCATCAAGCTTTCAGAGACACCAGCCTGTGAGCCCAAGAGGGTTAAATTGAGAAATTTGTTAACCTTCTCGAACTTAAACTATTATATTTGGACTCGACTAATTAGAGTTATAATTCTGATAATGGTATCTACTTTTCAAGGACTCTTTCAGGGCTATTTTGAGTATTAACTTTGATAAAAAATCAAAGTGAGGTTTTAATAGATGTTCGACTACTCACAGCTGCAGTGGTACCTTCACGGGCCCATGGCAGGAATCCTTTGATAAATTCCACAAGCATGTATAACAATGAGATCATATCATCATGACATCCGAGATCTCGATTCTTATGGGCGTTTAAAGAGGCATAACGTATTGTTCCTCTAAATCCCGCCTTTTCTCTAATTTTTATGAGTCATTTATGAGAATGTATTTGCATTTAAGTGGTATAAAGTAGTTATAAAAATAACGAATTACTCACCTTGGGCGTCTAACTACACCCTGAGAAGTTTTATACTCCCTAGAGAGGCCGAAATCTAGAATAAAGATTCGACCATATTCCGAGCGCCTTCTGCCAATCACAAAGTTGGACGGTTTTATATCTCTATGGAGGAATCCAATGTTGTGTAGAATTTCCAATGCTGTCACAATTTGCTTGCCAATCCTAAGGGTTGTGGACACAGAGAATCTATCTCGATGACTCTTGCGAAGCTCTGTTAAATTGGGTCCCTAGGAATAGATCATATATTATAGATGGTATTGATTTTTATAGTTTCATCTGATAATTAACAAGTTGAACATGTTTAGTTAACGATTGGGAGAAAAATAAATTAATTCTCTCTAACACAAAAATAGTTCTGACCTCTGCTTTCTTAAGCTCAATAGCACTTTAACAAGAAGGAGAGAAATATTGATTGAATTCATTGAGGGAATGAAAAATTTATCTTTTTTTCATGTTTAATAAAAGTTACTTTAATAAAGATTGATAATAGTGTTGCATTTAATATGAAATGAGCAAATATGAGCTTCTTAGTGTCTAGATTTTGAGTAACAATGATCATATTTTAAATATTTACATTTGAAAAAGAAAATTTCAACACAACTTTAGATTTTTTCCATCGCCATGTCTAATGAAGCAAGATAAAAGGTGAGAAATCATTTTCTCAGAAAAATGAACAAAAATACATTTTTGAATAGAATTCTCTACTCAAGTAATTAACAAAATTAATTTTACATGTGTGTGTGAGTGAGTGTTCTATAAAATAATTACTATCGAGGAATATCTGAAATTGCATTATAACTGATGATAACAAATACACCTTGAACTATTTAAAAAATGAAGTAATTTCTAACCAAATGTTATTTTAACTCTAGACATGGATGTTACAGAGGAATTAATTCAAGTTTTAACACAATATTTTCCACAAATTTCTTAACAGCTTAATAGCGATATTTTCTTTTAATCGCCTCTTTGCCCAAAAATTTGAGACAGCTAGAGGTTTTGTTAATACATGAGATGTTTTAGCTTCGTGTTACTTATTCTTCAAAATTTTAGAAAGAATTCTTCTACGATCGCTCAGAGGAAATACAGGAAAAACTCACAAGTAAAGACATGACGATGTATGAAAATTCTTTTTCTAAATCCTTTCCACAGCTGTAAATCTTTGGAAATTGTGGTTTCCCTTGAACCTGACGCAGTACTGCAACCTCCATCTTGAGGACCAACTTCTTATTGCGTGAAGATTCGATTTTGACGGCACATTTCTCATTCGTCTCAGTGTTTTCTGTGATGAAAATTGATCCAAATGCACCTTCGCCCAGCTTACTAATAAGTCGATACTTATTTCTGATAGTATAACCGGGCTTGAGGTTTAAGCTCTTGTTATTTGCAGAGCTAGTCATCAGCTGTAGGATGCATAAATGAAATGAAAACTCGATTTATAAATATTTCAGTAAAACAAACATTGAAAATCCAATACCAAAGGATAAAAATTAGATAAAATTGGAGACCGATTTATTCTTATACATAATAAGTTGTTTATCGAGATATTCCATTAGTTTGAATTATACAGTTAAAATTTATTCATTTGAAAATTTATTGTTAATATTTGACACAAATATGAATATTAAACTTGTAAAAAATATTAAGCATCTCCTTTCCCTTAAACTCCCCCATGAAAGTGGAATAAAAATAAAAGGATGGGCCATAAATATCAGGAAGCAAAAGAAAAATTCATTTGTAAACATATCCGATGGATCATCACCACTTAGTCTCCAAGTTGTTGTTGATTCTGAAAAAATTAAGAATTTGACAATAGGAAGCTTTATCAATGTCGAGGGTAAGGTGAAATATGAAAATAAACCCTCCACTAAGAAGGATCAAATTCCCCATATGGATTTAAGAGCGGATAAATTGCGATTTAATGAAGAATATATTAGTAATCAATCAGAAGCATTCTCTAGTCACTCAATAGACTATGAGCGTTATAGATCCGAAGATGGCTTAATCTTTCGTCACCAATTATCAAGTTTCGCTTCCATGTTTCGTATGCGAAACTTGATGATGAAAATTGTGCGAGAATCGCTCAATGAGCATGGCTTTTTGGAAGTAGAAACCCCCATTCTGACCTCAGTAGACTGTGAAGAAACTGCCAACACCTTTGATATATCAAACTATAAAGGATTAAAGATGACTGGTAGTGCTCAAATGCATTTAGAGATCTTATGTCAGGGCTTGGGACAAGTTTTTACTCTCAATCAAACCTTTAGAGCGGAACCTTCGCATACGAGGTTTCACTTGGCTGAATTCCGGATGATAGAGGCAGAATCAA
Organism: Gyrodactylus salaris; assembly: GCA_000715275.1. Lineage (NCBI taxonomy): Eukaryota > Metazoa > Platyhelminthes > Monogenea > Gyrodactylidea > Gyrodactylidae > Gyrodactylus > Gyrodactylus salaris. Next base: position 18,948 of record KL567409.1, read on the forward strand.
TACATCTCACTGATATGGACTCTCTTTGCGATGAAATTGAGGCCTTAACCAAAACGATTTACAAGAAGCTCTTCTCTCTCAGTCAAAGTGACCTCATTGATTTTTCCAACGTTTTGAAAATATCCAATCCCGACTCTTCAATTGATGACTGGCTCAGAACCTTGGAATCGATGACAATGAGAAGATTTGATCGAATTAAATATTCAGATTTGCCAAGTCGTGGGCTGGATTCGAGTGATTTGATGAATGGTCTTTCAAAGAGATCAGAAATAGATCTAGTCAAAGATTGCCCTACTTTTGTAACCAACTTTCCTACAAATCAGAAACCAATTTATTGCAAGGCTGACAGCGGTAATGCCAATGAATCCTTGTCTGTTGATCTCTTATTTCCTCAGATTGGCGAAGTCTTTGGAGGCTCAGTTAGAATCGGACCCGAATTAAAAGAGGACCTTTTTCCAGATTGGTACTCAAAAATTCGTAGAATGAACACCTATTCAGGTTCCGGAGGCTTCGGTCTAGGTTTTGAACGTCTCCTTCAATTCACCTTTAAAATGAATAACATTAAAGATACAATCCCTTTTCCCAGGGTTATGGGAAAAATTTATCTGTAATTTTGATTATTTACAACCAAGCTAGAAAATACATCTTTTTTATTATCTTAAATCAGCATTATCCTCGTTAAAAACTTTCACAATGCGAATTTCACGTAATAGCTTAAGAGAATAATCATTTAAATGCATTTAAAACATAGTAAAAAAACTTGATCAGCTCTGATTGGTCAATGAAATAACAGCCAATAAAATCAAAGAGACATATTCGCGCTAAATATAAAAGGTATAAATATTTTAGCATCGCCTATCTCTAGCAAATTATGCCTTGTCCTTTCACCATGTTTTGTGGTAAAAAAACAACTCACGATATTAAAGTTATCTGCTTTGGAGCTCCACATTCTGGAAATGATAGTCTCACTCCAGCTCTAGAGATGATATATCAAAATCCAATTTTCGACATTCACTATTCCATGGGAGGATGTCAAATTGCTAGGTGGAATAAGCTTCTTGATAAGAAGCATTCTGATTCTAAGCCAGAAGATAAGATTATCTCAAAAGACGATTTCGATTCCATGTTCAGAGGTTATTGTGGCGTGAATCTAAGCCCACACATTTATTTCATGGAGGATGTTGTAAAGGCCTTTCCTAATGCCAAGGTTAGTTTTTGAATTTGTTAACACTCAATCTTTTTAGTTCATTGTCACAAAAGTTGATGAAAAAACTTGGTTGAAGAATGTTAGAGAATCTACAATGTCTGTAGACTTTTTGAAGGAGCAAGGAATTTTCGTTAGAATCGGCCGCTTCTTCACAGGCTTCGGCAAAAAGATGAACTTTATGAAGACTCTAGTTACAAAGACCTATGGGGAAATTGACTTTCTGAAAGACGAAGATCTTTTAGTGCTTTACAAAAAGCACTACGAAGCTGTTTCTAAGCATGTGCCCAAAGATAAATGCCTAGAATTCAACGAGAAAGAAGGCTGGGCGCCATTAGTAAAGTTTCTCGATATGCCACAACCGCAGGTTGAGTTCCCAGCCTGTAATGACTGTCGTTGTCCAATTGCAAAGATTGACAAGGCTGTTGGAAACTTTATCAAGTTTGGCGTCCCCTTGACGATAGCAATTGGTGTAGCTATCGCTGTTGGAGTGACTCTTAAGAAGGCTTAGCCAATCACCAGATTCTACTGAAAATCTTATACACCTGACAAGATCATAATTCATAAATAAAGAATAGAAGAATAAATGTGATTTATAATAATTTACTCGATTTTAATGCATAAATAGTATTTATTAAATACTTGGGTAGGGTTAACGATTTCCGTGGCTTTTTCTTTTCCTCTCAACTGGTGAACGACATCTGTGTTTACTCGACTTGTGCTTAGATCGCCGTTGGGCATCACGTTGATGCTGGGATAGCGTTGAAGAATCACTATCGCATTCCTCTTTTTTAGATTTAGTTTCTTTCTCCTTCAACTGACTTAGCTTCTTCAATAGTTTCTCCATTTGCTTCTTTGTCAGCTTTGATAGAAACTTATTAGTTAGCTTTTCATTGGAGCTAATTTCGTGTAGAATGTCTGGGTTGATTTCTTCATCGTTGCAGGTGAATTCATTAAAGTTTGAATTATCAGCTAGCTTTGTGAACTGAAGTCCTTCATTTTCCATGTTCTTTCGAGATTTCTTCAATTCATTGATTTTCTTCTCAGTTGGTTCCATAGTAAAAGATTTTCCATATTTGGGACACACTCTGTCTGTGTTGACATGGCCCCATTGGCGACAGCGCATGCATCTGACTTTTCTAACCTCAATTCCAAAGGGTTGATCGATAATATCTTCTGTGTTTTTAGCGTATGATTCTCTAGGGGCTTGGTATTTTCGTTGCCATTCGAATTTTGCTGCATTTCCATTGGAAGATGATGGGTCGATTTCTTGTTCCTAAAATGAATTTCAATAAATACAGCAAATTATTTATTGTTAAATTATATTAATTACGTTAACGTTGCAAACGTTAAATAAGAAGCAATTCTTCTCAAGGTTTGGTAAAAACTTTTTCCTAAGGACAAGTTACATGTTATTTTCCGTAATTAGAAGATGAACGATTCTAAATTAAATCTTGGAGATAAGAAAAGTGTTATTATGTAATTAAGGTTTTAGCTAAGAAGATTATGGACTCCATAATATGGAGTTAAGGTAAAGCTCACCTTTTCCATAACTGATGGTTGATCGTACATCCATGCAAGACCAAGTTTAGCCTTTTCATCACCAAGCATCGCTCGATTTTCAGCAAGTTCATTCTGTTTTCTGTATTGGACCAATTTTTCCTCTTCTAGTTTCTGTTTGTGCTCATGATCCTGTTCTGCCATCCACTTTGCTTTGATGTTCTCAAAGTTTGTTGGATGGAAAAACTTTTTACACATGTAATTATTGTATCCTTTCCCCATTTTGATGTCTTTAGTGAACTAGTTTACTGGATTAGATACTGAAATTAATAATAATTCAAAAATAGTGGTTATTATAAACCCAAAGAGTCAAACCTCAGTAATGTTTGTATAAGCCATTAATTTAAATTATTTTCCAAAATTAATCATAGAAATTCATAATACTGAAGATTTCTCACTCAATGACACGATGATACCGTATATAATTTTCTTAAATTGTATTATTGGTTGCTTAATTACTTTGTCATGGTCATTTTATTTTGGGAATTGGAAAAAACACTCCATCCTTGTCACAATTACATATTCAGCTTCATTCATCTTTGCCTCTTTTCTAATCTTAAACCTTCCAGTCGACATTGTATCCGTAAATATATATTGTTAACCTCTTTCTAGGCATTTTACGATTTCTGTATTAAATCTAATTCAAGTTCAACTTGCAAAAAGCCTATTCTCTACGTTGACTCTGACATTCTTTTCCATTTCTATTCTGTGATTTATTGGACTCTTTTCATTCTCACATCTTTCCTCCTCCCATTTCTCAAGTCGTACATTCAATGCGGAAATTTCACCATCTCCAGTAAAGTTAAGCGAGCCATAATTGACAATCTCGTCTACTACGGAGTATCTCTAACTTTAGTTATTATTATTTTAATTTATTTGGTCTCCAACAAGACCATCAAATTGGAAAGAACGAGCATTAAAACCTTAATTATCACCACAAGTAACACTTGGGGTCTATTCATGTTGATCTGCTTCCTAGGATACGGTTTAGTCAACTTTCCCAGATCCCTTTGGCAAAAGAGCAGTCCAGGCAACTCAATGCGTCTCTCATTCTTCAAAATATCTCGTCTCAACCTCGACATGACGAATGATGAACACGTTTTTCTCTTAGCTGTCTCCAAAGTTAATTACCTCAAGAACAGTATTCCGATGAATGAAGAATTAGAAAAATACTCCCAAGTTATACTCAGGAATTTCGATCAATTCAAAAACCTTTTGAATGATAACAACACAGTCTTGCCCACTGATTTCAAAATCGACAAGACTGAACTTGAAAAGTTGAACATTGAGTTGAAAAAAAGTGGCAGCAAATATCATCGTACAAGGTCCTTATTGAGCGATACCCTAACGGCTGCTGCCTATTATCAAGATGTCACCATGAATATGGACTTGAAGAATAATCAAGATCAATTTAAACCTATCCATGAGTTGGAGAGGGGGCTATTCAACAAGTTTTCAAGGTTCAATTATCTTTGGCATTGTGTTCTTATTCAGAACATTCTCAAATGTTGCTCCATCATCTCTGGATTAGGTACAATTTTGATTATTTGGTCAGAGTGTTTGTTCTTCATTCGCTCACCGAAGCTTTCGATTCCTGCAGTTCTCCTCGACACAATGTACAAGCACGGTAATTCCTCCCTAATCGCCCTAACAACGTTTGTTATGATGGGTTATATTGGAATTTGCGTATTTTATTCTGTCTACAATTTGAAAATTTATGGCTTTTATCGGCTCCTGAGGAATCATTTATCAGATGAAGTTAGTTTGTTGTTTTGTGCGACGTTGTTGACTAGATTGATCCCAGCCCTTTGCTTGAACACGCTCGGATTAACGCATTTGGACTTTCAGAGAGGAGGAGCCTCCGGCCCTGAGACAGCTTACACTCGGTTCATGGGCCATTTAGAAATTATACCGTTTATCGCTAATGGATTTAATATTTACTTTCCAATAATTATCATTTTTCTATGTCTCATTGCGTACTTTGAACTTGGAGCGAGAATTCTGAGGTTCATCGGAATACCACAATTGATAAAGAATTCAAATGATTTGAATGCCTCCAAGGAGTTGAGCGATGTAGATCAAGATGTTTTAGATTGCATAGAGGAGGGAAGAATTACTCTGAATCAAAGTTAGTTAATAATTCTCAATCTGATAAAAACGTTAAACATTAATTTTTACTTTCAGCTCGTAGAAAAGAAAGGTTCAGCAGTGACCAAATAGCATAAGGAATGCTAATTAAAAATAAAAGAGAATCATTTCATTAGTTCGTGTTTTCACTTTGTAGCCAATTCTCTAGCATGACTCAGGATACTCGACAAAGTTGGACTGTATTTTAACCGATATGAAGTATTTAATTAATTATGTTATAATTTATAACATTTAATTGGATAGATGATTGAAATCGAATGAGTATTTACTTTTAGAAGGTATAAATGAATCCGGTAAATTGAATTATTGCTTTATTAAGATTGCATTTCAGCTTGTATAAAATATTGAGACTTGAATGATTCATTTTAAAATATAGTTAAACAAAAATACCTCTGACACGATTTAGAATTCTTTGTTATAATGCGGTAATTTTGACGGATAGATAAAAAAAATCGTTCGCAGTTTGAATATATGAAAATTACTTTATGATATACACTTAATTTGTAAGTCTATTCACGTATAATTGATAATTTTTCACTCTCTTATCAATAATATCTCTTCTTTATACAAATTAGGTCTCTAATTAAGTTCCTAGAAAATCAAGCTAAAGCATTACTAAATAATTACCTTTAAGCCAGCCGTAATCTTATATAGCACCTACTTACTTTATAATTTAATATTTGCAAGATTTTTGCCTCTATTATCTAACGGTTAGATTACATTTATTTAGTTTGTAGAACTAAAATTGTTATGAAATTATAGAAATGATTTTGCAAGGACAATCTGTTCCTCAAATGGTACCTGGTGGAGGAACAGGAAGTTCTGTCGTACAAACATCCTCGAATGGATTATATCCTCAAGTGGGATTTCCAAATCAAATGTTGAATAACCCAGGCCAAGACAATTTAGGCCATGGTAATCAAATGATGTCTCCCAATACTCAGAATATGATTTCTGGTATGCCTATGAACCCTATGGGACCCGCTGGTCGTCCTAGAATGATGCAAAATGGAGTTATGCAGAATCAACCTATGAACAATCCTGTTCCTGTAGCGCCCACGAGAGCTAAACGCCCGCGTGCACCCAAAGTGAGTCTATTTTAATAATTATTCTATTTAAATGCCGAAAAAAAATTAATTTCGTAAAATTCTATAGCTCTAATCGATTGTTCTTTCAATAATATAATTTGCTTATTAAACCATCATTTTAAATCAAAATGTTGATTTTTTTACAAAAAATATATTCTTGTCATACTTTTAAAATTCATTTAGATTTTTTTTTCATCTTTTAACACTTAACGATGAGCATTTTATCTTGATTGCAAATAATGAGATAATTTGAATATTCCAGCTAGATAAAAACGAAAAGATTTTTTCAATACTGTGTATTAATGAAATATATGCTACTGTAGGACCTACAGTGTAGGTGTGTGTATGTGTACAATATGTAGCTATCACTAAACATGAATTACTGTCAGTATGTATCAAATTTATCCATGTTCTATTTGTATGCTTGTGTGCGTATGTTTCAAGGAGTAGATAGATATTTGCATACATTGTGGTAGATGTATAAACTAAAACTATAAAAATCATGACAAAGATGAATAGCTGATGTGGAGGTTGGACTGTATCGTATATATGAATGTGGTATTCATCGATTATTATTTTTTGCTTATTCATGATACAATGCTTTACTCTGTATTTACAAAATGAGATTTTTCATTTTAATTCTTGCACATCTACTTTTTACTACAACAAAAGAATATCTTTCTTTTTTGAGATTTCAGTGTATTTTCATTCCATATTTTGAGACATCCCAACTACACCAATGTATACTTTATATGTGCATTGTACACACACATACATATTTATTTTATTCAAGTGACTAATTGATGATATACAGTATTGGTATGCGAATAAATACATATAATCATATCAAGAGATCACCATTGGTTACCCATGATTCTTGCTTACTTTCAATATTAGTGGATTCCACATATACATACAGAATCGTTAGATGCATATTAATACAATTACTATACGAAGATTCCCAAATAGATTCCTATTGAAATGAATCTACTTTCTATGGTTAGGGTTAGGAAGAATCGATTTGGCTTTGATTAGCATTTTCACAAATTTTATCAAAACTTTTTCTTGACAAACTAAAAAATGAGAAAATATCTCTCTGATCATAGTGTAACCACCCCCCCCTTACTGGTTGAAGTCGACTAGTCGACTCAAATTGTATATTTGCAAATACTTTACTTGCATTCGAATTGCGTAACTAGGTAGATATGCCAAAGCTGATTAATTTTTGTGTAGAATTTTTTTCTAGCTCCAAATATTTTTTTCATTTTAAAACGTATTTGAGTTGAAAATTAATTATTGTTCTGTTCAATATTGAATAATTAAAAAAAAAATTATTATTTTTTTCCGTTAAGAACTCCGGAGGCCGAGGAAATCGAGTGCCACGTTCCAAAGCTGCCCAACAACAGCAGCAACAGCAAATGATGCAACAACACTTGATAAATAACAATCCAAACATGCATCTTAATCCACAACAATTGGCTGGCAATAACGGCAGCGTTGGGAATAACTACCCTCTCGGCCATCCACACAATTCAATGCAACACCAACAACAGTCTCTAAATAATAATACAAGCAACAACTTTTTCAATCAGCCAAACGACTTTGACACCTGGCAGCAGCAACAGATGATGAATCTCAATAATCATCCTACCAACACTCGTCTTGCCAATACCCCGCCAGCCATGTTACCAGGCAAGTTTACTTTATACTTTTTTTGATAAAATGATGAGCATTCTTAAATTTGGGTTCTTTTCTGCATTTTAAAAAGATTGACTTCGTTTTCAACGTTTTTTATATTTCCTCCAGGAAGTCCAAACATGATCCTCTATCCTAACCTTCGTCGTATGCCTTCGCATCAGGCGCAGGGCCAAGGACAATTGCCTCCACAGATGAGCGGTGGACCGGGCCTTGGCAACGGCAATGCGGGCCCTAACGTCGTCAACAATAATCCTAATAATATTCAGAATAATCGCCTTATGAACTCCAGCTCTCAATACTTTCATCAGACTCAAATGTTGCCCAACTCCACCAACTCCACAGCAGCTCCTTGCAACAATCATAGCGGAAATCATGCCTCGAACATGCTTCTCAATCAGAACCTTCCAACGACCCACAATCAACATTCATCCTTGCAACAATCAGAGCAGATGATGAATGCGAATAAATTCCAATCTCATCCATCTCTCTTACATCAGAACAACAACTTTCATGGGAGTGTTGGTAAAAACAATTGTGATAATCTTTCTCTACAAAATCCTTGTACTAATAACAATATGAATTGGTCCAATAACGTCCCGCTATCGGCCAATAACACGGGACCTCCTTCGGCCTCCTCCTCCTCCAATCAATTACCTCTGCATATGATGAACCAGCAAAGTCTCATGAGTCCTTCTCATACCTCAGCAGGCAACAGTCAGCACAACTCCACTCCCGCTACCATTCAACATTCCAATATTACAATAAGGAATCCCAACTTTATCAATTCTCCCCTACAGAGTGGTCAGCCTAATAATGTTCAATACTTGAAGCAGCAAAGCGATATCAACAACCCTCCCTCATCGGCCTCCACGCCGACGTTTGACTACTCCGGGCAATATCAGAACAACCGGTCAATTACTCCTAGAATGGACTCAATGACGCCCACTGATTCTATGATGCCATCCAATTCACCCTTCTCTGGGCAGCAATCGCGGCCGCTCAGCAGGACGAATTCCTTTCAAGACGCCGCCAACATTGTCATCAATCCAAATGATACCATTGTCAGTCCGATCACCAACGGTCTCGTCTGGGGTCCCAGTCAGATGAATCTCGATGACATTATCACCAAGACCCTCCCGAATGGCATCTACGTTCAGACGTTTGAGTTCGACTTGTCAGCTAACCACTTGAATACAATTATCAATCGCTCTGATCTCGACATTGCAATCAGTTGTCACTTTCACAACGAGCCCATTCAGTTATGCCAGTGGCCGGCGGAGAATATACAAATCCGCTTCAACGACACCAATCTACTCCTCGACCGGAATATTGTGGTGCGCGGGAAGCCGGCCCATAAGGTCGCCTGCATCAAGCAGCTCTGTCGCTCGGGCACTAACGTCATAGAGATTTGCATTGCGAAGCTAGGCGAGGATCCCAACATTCAGCAGATTGCTATGCGCCGTCGGCAGGCTGTCGTGAATTTGAAGCCCTTCAAGTTTGTCGCCTTCATGGCTCATATGCCGGCGTTGAATTTGTTGCTTGAAGGGCTACAGCGAAGGCACTCCTATGAGCTGGCTCGCTTTGTGGATATCATCCTCAAACAACAGCAAATCCTTAACGCTCAACATAATGGCAACAAGAGTCATCACACTGTGCTAGTGCCGTTAATATGTCCGATTACTAAGCAACGGATTCGTATACCTGGCCGGACTGTGGATTGTCATCATATTGAGACCTTTGATATGGAAGCCTTCCTCAAGAAGGAGGTCCTATGGCCTCGACTTTGCTGTCCCATTTGCGGGTAAGTCTATTAAGGAGAATTAAATTAAACTTTTGATTTGATCAAGGGAGACTTTATTAACATTTGACAATCTTTTACTCTTAGGAGATCCAGTCCTTCTGGCTTAGACGGCCTTTGTATTGATTTGACAGTTCAATTTGCTCTCAACGCTCTCCCCGCTCACATTGAAAGTATCCTTGTAAATACAGATGGTCATTGGAGTCTTCCAAATCAATATCATCTCAATATCCCAGCAAATGAATCGCCAACCCATCCCATAATCGGTCCAATGACTCGTAGTATCCATTTAGCAGTCTCAATTCTGTCCAATGAGAGTAAGTTTATCTTTCACAAGCCAATGAGAACGTTTGAATGATTTTATTGGTTCTTAATTTCTCAACCAATGAGATAGCAAGCTAATTCTAATTGAACATTTAGAATGTGATGACTTTTCCGACTGCCAACATCCGGACAGCAATAACCAGCCATCATTTCCAAATGGTCTTGACAAGCAGAATAATCTTTCAGACTACGATTCCCAGGGTAAAAATCCAAATAACGGTCTCACTCGACAACAATCCCAGACAGATAGCGATCAATCTAATCAACTCTACGAGCAACAAGATCTAATCAACTCAGAAACCATCAATCTATCCGCGATTACAAAGATCAATCTCGATGACTACACTAAAGGTATTACAATCAACAAGAATGACTACATTGGCATACCGAAAGAATTAATCAACTTTGCTGCTGCCAATACTTTTTACATTGATCCATTTCTACAATCAGATTATCTTGCTTTCATAGATGAATACCTCTAGCGACGTCCCTCCTTTTTTTACAAGACGATACGAATCTCTTCCAAGAAAATTTCACACCTTCCGAATCAATTCATTCCTTCTTTCTTCCCACCACCCGCACTGACCAAATATCCTTCCCCCCCCCTACATCCCCCTGTCCCACATCCCAAACACCAAGAGATTAAAACGACTTTATTATTTCTAATATCTAAAACCAATTGTTTACTAATTTACATAAAAACACAGTTTAATAATAATCTATCATGCCAGTATATGGCGTTATTTTACTACAATTCTAATTTTATGAGAATCGAAGTACACATTTGTGAATCAAGAATTAAAAAGGGCATGATCTATTTTTCTCTAATATATCTATATATATACACTTTCGATATATGCTCCAAGACTCTTCTGACTCAAGGAAACCCTATTTTTGTGGATGAACCCTTGGGTTGGAATTTGTTTTTTTTTCTTAATACACTTGTCGTATAAATTATAATATGACTGAGTTTATTGTCATGATAATCTCTTGTTTATGTAATTTTATAATCTAAAAATTTGATTTATAATTTCCAGAAAAAAAAATATTTTCTTAAATAATTATTCAAAAAATATGTACAGTTAACCAAATCACCTCTCGGCAAAGGGGAGTCTTTTTTCAATTTTTATAAATTTATTCGCTTATTGAAAGCTGATGAAGAAGAAAATCATAAAAAATACACATGTCTTTCTCGATTTATTGAAAAAAATATGTTGGAAATTATTCCTTGAAAATTTTACAGCTCCTTCCTCTTCCCCCATGTTTCAAACGACAACAACAACAAAACACCAAAAACAACGGATGATAGAGAGTACTTTTCAAAGATTATTCATGCCCTAAAATTTTGACTTGAAATTATTTTATCGTTTAATAATTATAATTTCTCTTTTGTAAATTTATAAATTATATAAATACAATAGAACAATAATTATACGAATTGATGAATAAATGAAAAAAAATCTATTTGACTCTTTTTATAAATCGAGTGTGAAACAAATATAGTTGAGAGAATTTCTTACACCCAGATTTCATATACTAAATCAATATTCAGAAGCATTCGTAAACTTGGTCATAATCATTAATTAGGTTATTATAAAAAACATTTTAAAAAATCTAAAATTGTAACAAACACTTGAAAATGTTTTTTAGAGTTGAGATTAATATTCTGTTAATAGTTTATTAATTCGTTTATTATGGTCAAATAATTCCTTGTTTGTTTAAACCCATTGATAGAATCAAATCCGATATTTCGAAAGAATATGAAGTTGTCTCTGGAATTACGTTCCAAGTTACTCACTCCACTTTTAAGTAGAGGCTGGAAAATGAGTGATACTCACCCTTCAAAGGATGCAATATTCAGGAAATTCCTTTTTAAAGACTTTGCAAATGCTTTCAAATTTATGGAAAAGATTGCTGTAAAATCTGAGGAAATAAATCATCACCCAGAATGGTTCAACGTCTACAATCGTGTTGATATTACCCTCTCAACTCACGATTGTAATGGTCTTTCAGATAAAGATATCAGTCTTGCAGAATTCATTGACGAGTGCTTCAAGGACTTTGAAGAACAGAAACAAAACTAACAATATTTAGTTTTATTATAGTAAAATATACATCTTTATTTACATTATGCAATTGACTTGTATAGCTTGAAGAAAATACTTGGTGATATTCACAAGATAATAAATAATACTTTATTTTTTAGATTACTTTGGCATTCAAAAATAAAGAAGATTCAACAATGCATAATCCCTGTAGAAATTGAACTGGAAGTGAGTCGTTCAATTAATATATATATCATCTTTGAATAAAATAAGTTAAATTTGGCAATGCTATTTGTGTATGTTTATTATCGAGGTAAAAGTTTTGCACATCTTATCACCGGCTGAAAGGATTAGAGAAGTAACCTGAAGTTTTGTTCAACTTTGAGGAGATTGCTGATGTTGAAAACATTGACATTGATCCGCTGTTTTGCTTCACTGAAATGGTCGTCTCTTCCACCTAAATTAAAATCATCAAACTCTTCAATCTTTCATTCTGAAATCGTTTATTTTAAATTGATAAGGCCTAGTTTTTAATATGATAATTTTGATGAAAACGCCTCACTTGTAATCTGCTGCATATCGTTTGATAAGTTATCGTATCCAAAGTTTGCATTGAAAGACCTTGTAATTCAAAGTCGGAGTAGATTTTCTATAAAATGCAACATAGAGAAATCCTTATACACAATCCCATTGTCGAATACTCACTTTGACAATTGTCTCAAGGCATTTTATCTGATATGGATGTAGGAGAATGTGTTTTCGATATACCAGCCATTCGTAAATCATTCTCATTTGCAGAGTGTACCATTTCTATGCGAAGGGAAGACATGAAATCTTTTGCATTTTATTCTAACAACTGACATGTCCAACTTACTTCGAAGAGAGCTATCGTGTAGACCTCGTCGCAAATGTACTTGCTCATCCTTTGCAAGTTGGCGTGTATAAAGCTTACATACATTTTACCATCTTCATCTTTTGGCTTCTATAATGTATGAATGATGAACATTATTTCTCTTTCATATCAAGTCATAAAAGGGTTATTCTAGGTTATCTTGGACTGACCGATTTCTTATCGATTTTATTAAAAACTCGCACGATAATTTGTGATGAAAAATTTGATTTGTTAAAAAGTTTCTTGATTTAAAATCTAGAAAGATAATTCCATCTATTTTATGTTTGTAACTTTTTAAACTAAAAGAAATTTCATGTTTCTCTTTTGAATTCTAACCAGTTTTACAATTTTCCTTCTTTTTCATTCTTTGAAATTGTCATTCCAAAAATGACAGGCATAAATCTAAATGAAAATTAGAAATTTAATTATTAAATATTAAAATCATTGATTATTTTTTCTAATCAAGGGGGTATTTTTGTAAATTCATAAAAAATAATTCTCACCGTTAGGACTAATATGGAAGAGATTAATTTATCCTCGTCATATCTCGTTAGTCTTCCAAGGACAGTCTGCAAGACAAGAACTAAATGCTCTGAAATTATTACAATAAACTTTCTCTGGATTATGTCTATGAAGTCCTCTGTCTCTTTGTGCATTTGCTTCTGCAAATTTAAATAATTTAAATTCTCTCTTCTACGAATACTGATTCAAACACTTTTTATAACAACTGACTAGTATCAAATGAACTTAGCTCGATTCTATACCTGCTAGTATTCGGATCTACGATTCTAAAGGGATCCATGGTTGTCTGATATTGTATCTACTTAGTTCTTATAAAAATTATCTTTGATCAACTACTTTCGAGTAGTTCTCAGTATATTCTAAAAAATTCATGACGATCAAAAAAAAAAATCTAGGCTTCTTTTTCGTAAATCTTGTCAAAATTTCAAGGGTTTTCGACTCCTTTCAGTGATAAAGATTTTAGTGGTCTATTTTAGAATTGAGGTAAAATCTTAAATAACGTAAAACTGCAAAAGGTGTTGTCAACTCACTGGAGTGTTCATGTACATGACAATAGTGTTGCTCGAACTTTCATTTATTGTCGTCAGATTAATCGGCCCCTGGTTATCTGATGAGCTAGAGTTGAGAGCGTTCCTTCTGTTGGCCTTGTCATTGTTGTTCATTTCATTCTTTGGTACACTACTCGTGGTTAGGCCTAGTTCTGACTCGCACAGAGAGTACAATTTCGTTCTGATCTCGATCAGCGTATTTATCATCGTACACGACTGCTTTGTAACAACGAGGTTGGTCGTCTTTCCACTCTGACGTATTGACATTTCAAAGTAGATTAGGGTTCTATAAACAATTTTGTTAATTAAGTCATCAAGGTTTTTTTATACTCGACTCAACTTTTAAAACACAAAAATATTTCTCACATATCAATGGTTTAATATTTTTTCTGCTAATACTTTCCCTAAAGAGGGTTTCATCAGGGTCTTATGACGCCTTATTTGTCCCATATTTATATTCTTTACTTCGGATTAAACATTTTTTAAACAAGGAGAAAAACATTTTCATTGATTAACACATTTTGGCTATTTAAAACACGTACTTAATTTTTATACTATCGAAACAGAAAAATCTAAATCTGAGCCAAGAGGTTTCAAAACTTACAATTTTGCTGCCTCTTTTAATAATCTCGCGCACATAATGCTGACGCGTTCTTCAAACACCTGCGCTGTCTGTCTCACAGGCCAATTAAGGTCATTGACAAAGCTCTTTAATTGCTTCAACTTGCTGATCAAGTCCAGGACCGTTATGCAGCAAAAGGAGGCCGATGAGCCAGTCAGCACGTTCATAACGTTAACCGCCGCATGTGCCGTCTCTGCAAAAATTAGGGCCGGGTCGACTTTGTTATCCTTTGGCGTGTTTTGTTGGCTCGATTCGTACTGTAGTTGTTGTATCCGTTGAGATGTTTGTTGCGAAGTCAACTGGGCATTAACTGTCTCTGTCACATTCTCTACATCTCCGATTTCTGGATCTAAATGTATCATGAAATTAGCAACAATTTTGGTCCTACAGTGGAAATAAGATATTTTTGCTAAAAAATGATATTTGAATTACCAATATTTCCACCCGGTTCCCACGTCTCAGACTCTATGCCCTTGAGCAGGGCTTCATTAATTGATCTTTCCATGACCGTTAGATAGCGGTCAATCATTGGTTCAAACTTTTCAATTAAATATCTGTGAAATTTCCCCTTTGTATATTGTTCTATAATGTGAAGGGATTGTGTTTAAAATGATTAAAATCTGGCTTTCCATTGTACCACGTACCTTTGGTGTTTAGAAAGTTGTTGAGTATCTGAAATAAATGAAATACTTCCCAGGTTTCCTTTGGAAGCATCGATAGGGTCTGCTCTATCTCGAGTTGATACAAGGCTAGGAAGTTCTCTGCGTGCTCCACGAATAGATCGTTGAACCAGGAAAATGCCTTTTAAATGCCAAAAGTATAAATTTAAAATATATATTCAGCATGTTACTTATAAGTATACATAATTATAATACACATGCATGAATTTGACTACTTTTGTTATTTTCAAGAAAAAAAGTTCAGCATTAGGTGACAAATATGTGATGCTTACATCAGAATAGTGTAGCTGGTTTTGTTGTAATACTTCAATGCATAATTCGCCCAAGTGAATGTTCTCTTCCAATCTTCGAAAGATGTTATCGCACAACACTAGAAAAAGTTTAAATAAAATATAGATTACTCCCATCTAATGACTTACTTGCACGTGTCGTTATGTCGTTGGTCACTAAAAATTTAATATTTATAAATATGATTCTCGATAGCTTCAAGCTGGAATAAGTAAAAACATATTTTATTAGTGATTCTTTCGGCGTACCTTCAATGAGCGCATACTCTGAAATTCTCTCGTAGTTCAACACTGCTGCGTTTCTAAGACAATTCTGTATTTTGGAGCGCACCACGTCAGCCGACGCCGGCTCGCCGTTGTCTTTGGTCAAGACCCTTTCCAAAAGGCTCAGCATCTTTTCCAAGGCACCCTCTGGTCGTCCGAAGGGGAAGCAATAACGAAATTCAGTTATCTGTCTCTCCAGCAACGACAATAAACGGTTCTTGATGGTTTTGTATTGATTCTTCTCACTTGCCAAGATTGTATGCACTTTTTGATCGTGGTGGCTATCGATGATGATAAATTACTAGTCTTTTACGCGCTTCGCAGTGATTTTCAATGATCTGCTCAAGTACATTTTCACACTTTGAATTAATCAAGAATTAAAACTGAATTAGAAAATTACTGAATGGCTAAAAAAATCGCTATTTCAAAGATTTGAATCCTCTTGCTGAAGAAGTATCTGTGAAAGTTGTCAAATAACAAGAGTTAGTCTAATATGGTCTAAACTCTTACGAAAAGGTTTTAACTAAATTTTACCTAAACCAAGTCGAATTGAGTCAAAAGATATTCTGTATACAAACTATTTTGTATTTTATCATTCATCTTCATTCTTTGAGGAATTGTCAAATTTTTGATTATTAGTTCCTTCTGACTATTTAATTAGATTTCATCAATCTGATCATCAGATTCTGATGTGTAAAAACGATGTTACGTCAAGTTTAGTGGGAAACTAACAAGAAGAATCTTTTAAATTTATCTAAGCATAAATCGATCAAATCTCTTTCTTTTTTCTAATTTTTGGAAAAATGCCGCAAACTTTATTTTTTTAAATGAAAAACTACGCTTCCTAGGAATCTTGACATGAGATGAATTAAATTACACCTATTAACATAGCTATAGTCAACTGTTCTTTATGGAAAGAAGCCATGAGTTCTCTGCAAAGTGGCCAAATGTTGCATAAACTATTATCGATAGCAACTCACGATTTCCCCATGGCAAAATTGGCACACAAAGAATATGAATAGTGTATTAGATCTGGGTCTATAGCTATACCGCGTTCAGTCTTCTTCAGTAACTCATCCAAAAGGTAAAGATGCCTCTGAAATTCTCTAATGCCATATCGGGCGCAGTACTCGTCTAGCACGAGGCATTGGCTGGGTGAGAACCAGCCTAGGCTTACAAAGGGGTCCTTCAAACGGTAGTCCAGCGTAGCTCGTTGTAGTTCACAAAAATACTCGTTTTGATCCACTGTCTCTGGCTGGATCTGCGTCATACTCTCCAGGAATATTGACTTTTCACATCCCACGTCTAGATTGAGAAAATTGTAGTAAACTTTTTATTGTTGATTTTCAACAAAGAGATAAAAAATCGGTTTAATTGATAAATTTTTTTATTCTCTCAATGAATTGTAGTAAAATCTTTTTCTTTGTTTCCCCACACGGGAAGAGCTCAATATTCTTAAATTAATTCTACTCATGAGTAGATTGAAATAAATTTTCTCATATTGTTCATTCATTCAACGAATATTCATTTGTCCCATCAATGTACTAAGGAGATTTTACATCGGAAAAATAAGTTCTCATAGATTTTAACGATAAATTACTCTAATTAGTTGATCAATCATTGTGTGTGGAAGCTTTTTTCCATTCTACGACTACGTTAGCCTTGAGAATTATCGATGCATTTATTGTAAGACGAAAAAAAAGATAATTTTCACTACGCCTCCCCATAAATTAAGTTGACTCGATTTTTGACTACTCAGTGGATGCAATCTTTTGCAAAGAACCACAAGAACGAAAAAGGGGTGGTCAATGACAAGGGAAGAGGGGGAGGGTTGGTTGGTTGGTTGGCATCCATGTGTAGACTTTATATATTCCCCAGGGATTTATAAATTATTTATGTGCTGAAATATAATTTTTTTTATTAATTTTTCCCCTCTCCATAATAAGATCATGAGCTAGAGTCGGATTTCTTCCTCTTAATCGCACACTGATAATAACCGACAGAATATTTTCTCTGGTCATTTACTCTCTGATTGTGTTTACAACATGTAATTCTATACAGCAATTGCTGTTGCCCTCGAAGCTGTTCTTTTTCCATGAGATCAAAACTTGGATCGTTAATTATTATCAACAAGATTATTTGTAATTTTTACTTCAGAATAATGAGTGAGGTAAATTCGAGAACAATATTTGCTTCAAGATTTTTTCGAAAATTTCATTAGTTTAAAAGTTAAGAAACAGCTTTCATCCTTTTTTTCAATGCATTTTTTTGAAATATTTCCAACTTCGTAGTAATTTTAAGATGACCATTTTTAAATCAGAAAAATTTGGGGCAAAATTTAAAGCTTGGCCCTAGGAGGGTTAAAGATGACATTTTTTGGCTCTCTCTGTCTATAGAGGATAAAAGGAAAAATTACCTTCTTGAAAATTAGTCTCTCAGCAATAATGAATTTAGAATATGTCCAAAAAACTCGCGTGTCAAATGGTCAACTTTTATTCTGAGTAAGAATGAGCAACAAATTCCACTGATCGATATATTCATATCAAGTTGGTATTCTTATTTTTCAATTACACAGCCCATTTATTTATATTTCTTACATTTTCAGGCAATTTTTCATCAATATTCCAAGATAAACTTAAAATTGCTCTACTAAAAGTTTCATTGAAAGGATTTACAAATTGTTTCCTCATCCAAATTAGCTCAACTTAATTGAAAAAAACGTTTTAATGGATTATTAAAAACAAAAAAAGATTTTTCGTCTCTAGTGAATAAATATTCTTGTTTATAAAATTATAGAGAATCCGGTAAAACTCGCCAAATGGCTTATAGAAGCTGAGCTGATAAAAATAAGGCCCAATTAATAATCCCATATTTCTGCGCCAACGAAATGAACCGTATTTGTCTTTTGAAAGTACGCGCAAAGTATTTTTTCGTATTCGAAATACATTTTTGCTGAGAGACTATAATTCAAGAACGTTACATGAATGCGGCGTTTGTAACAAAGAATGATTACATTAGAGTTTTATAAAAACTATTTTTGATGGCTCACTCTTACGGTTCCTCTTGGAGCTGATCGATCCGGACTTGACTGTGAATGACGGCTTATGACTCTGGCCGGTTGCGCGATAAATAGACTGGATCCAACTGTTCAATTCGTTGAGATCGTAGGTCGCCAAATGCGCCGTCTCACCCTCCCTCACGAGGTTGCAAAAGTGCAACGGGGAGTTTGGCTGGATTGCTGGAAATATTTCACGAAACTTCAAGGATCCTATGCTCGATATCATGTGGTTCTTCTTGTCGTTCTTGATCATTTGATTTGTCATCTGGATCAGTTCCTCTTGTGGTGGACAAAAGTCCACTGTGAAGCCGTCTAACGGCATGAATGTCGAAGACACTGATTTCCTCTCTTTGAAGTGGGCAAGCACGAATTTATATTGGGAAACCTAGAGTAAGTTATGTTGAGAGCATGTGAAAAAGCATATTTTGGTTTTCATTCACTACTGAAGTGAAGTTAAAAATAAGATTCAATTATTGTGGAATTAGTTTTTCCTTGGATTCCACGTGAAGAATCAACACTTTTCAAGCAAAAACATTAAATGCATGAAAATACGTCTTTCATTGTACACTGATGTCTAGGGCTACCAGATGCACTTTTTTTATTCGCTCAATAGCTTATCAAATGACTTCTTCTCCCAGAAAACTAATCCCCGTCACTTAAAAATTCTGATGAGAAAAGATGTAAATGCACTTTTTGCATCTTTTGAGACCATTGTATTTTTAATAACTATCAAAATTTCTATACAATTAAGAGGTTAATTATAAAAAACTTAATTTTATTGATCTGACAATTTGATACATCCCATATTCTAACTGATGTCTCCCAAAAAGTAATTCATAGTTTTTATGGCTAGTTTGTACAATTGAATCCGATCTTGAAAACTAGGTGATTTGTTACAAAAAGCAGTGCTCTTCTGTATATTTACAAGATTTAATTATCCACAAGATTAAATCTCCTAGTTTTCAAGACAATATTGCAAAATAGATGCAATAAATCATTCTATCATTTTGACTTTAGCATGGATTAATAAATCCCTTTTCTACATGACAAATAATTTAAGAAAAATGTACTTATTCCAAGATTAAATTCTCCAGAAAGACAAGACACTCACTTGAACAAGGCAGAGAAAGCGAAGCTTCCACTTTTTATAAAACGTTTTTCCCTTCACCCAACAAAAGCCACAATATTTGATGTTCGAAGGCCATTTCACTGATATAGTGAGTTGAATTTCAATCTTTTCTTGAGAACTCTTGGCTGTACTCAGCTCGTAGTAGCTCTGAATTGGTCTGGTCAAGAATTGTCTTGTCGGGTATACGTGAACCTTTATATGATGATGAACGTTAATCTTTTCTAAACAATTCCAGCGAACATTTAAATTTATTCTAAGAGTTCGCTCTATGCGATCCTTATCTAAATTAACTCACTTTTCCCAATTCTCGATCATCAATCGATAAAGGCCCTGATGTCTCTTGGCACAATTTAACTTTTAATTCTGCCAGGGGATATCTTGTATGGAATTCTGCAACTGTATCCCATCTTGTTTAAAATTACACCATTTAGATTTTATCCAAGATGGCTGATGCGGTTATTTCACTCGAAATGAAGGTTAAATGTTGAGAGAATTCTGTTCTGATGACAAGCGACTGATTTTGAATTACAAGAAAATCGACTATTTTAACCTTCGTTTGGAGTAAAACAACAATATACGCCATCTTGGATTCAGAGAAAAATTATATTTGACACGTTTAAAAATGTTTTTGAACCGGTCAAAAATTCCTACCGAAATTATGAAAGAGAACATCTGATAATGTGTTTCTCTTTATTCTGAAAAAATTCGTGTTCCCCAACGATTAGTCCTTCAAAGTATGCAAAAATCTGAATTTGGCGCCAGGTTTTTTACATTGGATATGCACTGGAAGACGGATTTCAGACTCAAACTTTTCTCAGCGTATTCTCAAGACGATCCATGCATTTTTTAGCAATTTTCAAGCCCCATGTTTGAACATTGGTTCAAAGAATATTATTCTGAATTCATCACCTGTATTTCTGTGCGTATCCAAGAAGAAGAAAAAATTTCGCGCCAAATTCAAATTTTCAAAGTAGAATTCATCGTTGGGGAACACTCAATTGACTCTTTGATAATTTCACCACGAATTCTTGATCAGTTCATTTTTTCATAGTAATTCTACTTCTATACTGCAAAACAGTAATGATGCTCACGTTGGTTCTGGACTTGAAATCGACTCTGTCCTCAGTTTCTCTCCAGATCCTTCACTTTCAATTTGTACAAATAACGGTTTGCCTGAATGCAATGTTGACTTTCTGAGCCGGTTCACAAAAATCTGCATTTTGCAAAAAGTTGAGTTTAGAATTCTTCACGCTACCATCAACAGATCTTCTAGTTTTTCATTTTAAACGCAAAATATTTTTGCACTTAATTGAATTTTAATCTTCTCATTTTACTCTTGCAAATTTTAAAGTCATTAAAATGCAACTTTAATTCCCTCTAATGAAATTGTAACTATTTTTTATTTACCAAATTTAAAACTATTAGTATCAGTTTACTACTACCGCAATTTCTAGACTAGAGGCATAAATAAGCTTGCATAACGTTGGCAGAAGACGATTGAAGACTTTTTTTTCTAAAAAGTGTGTTTTTTGATGAACCAACCTAATCATCTAACACACTTGTTTGATATCATTATGATCTTATTTTTTCATTTGTTTCCAGAATATGGACGGTTCATGAGTCCTGATTAGAATACGAATCAAAATACGCTTTTCAAATATGAGAGTAGACATAATTAACAAAAATATTTCAATGAATTTGTATTACTAGTATTTTGATTTCTACTCACCTCTAATACAATCGGTACTTCAATGGTTAGCTTATTACTCGCTCTAATATTGTACGAGGCTGTAGAGTTGTGTGACATGTTGGTTGCTAGGCCGGCTAAAGCAATTGGGTCAACATTTGCATCTTCAGAGAGACTTATGATTGATAGGCGTTCCTTGTTGAATTTCGAGGTGGAAAACTTTGGTGAAGGCACAGCACTTCTAAAATTAATAAAAAACAATTGAAATTCTAATAATAGCACTCATAGGATTTTATAGGGATATATCCTCCTAGCGACTTAGTTGATATCAAAATCATAGTTTTGCTTACTTCATATGTTGAGTTTTAAATCATTTTTGAGATAATATTTCTTAAAACTTGTCTCACTTAAATGACTAGAATTAATTTTTTTCTTGTATGGATTTTGAATGAAATTTGAGATTAGGAATTATTCTCACCTATTGGGAAATGCTGAGTAATTATGAACAGAATACCTTTTCCTCGGTGATGAAAACATGTTGTTCAAGTTATGGGTTGAGCTCGACTTTGAGGTGGAAACATGATTTCTGTTATTCCATTTCCGTTGGATTTGTTGAATTACATTACTCGATGAGGTGTTGGCAGACATGAGTGACATATTCCCTGCCATCTGAATGCTATGTGGCAGTATTCTATTCCCACTACTGACCGGAAGAGCATCTAGTCGTAAGAGTAATTCATTCTTTCGCGCCATTTCCTCCTCAAAGTACTGCGCTTCCATTTCTTTGTGGGCCAATTTCGGGAAGTCTTTTGACTTTGCTTTGGTCTTTAGAATCTCTATGCAATGGGATAACTCTCTTCGCACCTGCGTGGCTTGCTCGTCAATGTTGTCAAGCTATTTAAAATAATTGCAGAGTTTTAAAAAGTGTAATTATTCTCTTAACCAGAAAAAATCACATCATTTTGGGGAAATAAAATTCAAGTCTCAAAATTTCATTATTCAAAATCATTTTTATTCAAATTTGCTTGTCTTTCTTCTTAAGGTTTACGCTCCAAATCAGGTACTACTTAAAATTTTCTCTGAGTAGAATTCCTCGAAAAAACGGTAAAAAATTTCATCAGTTTAGATTGGTGAGTCTACTCAGAGATATTCTAGCATCATACCTGACAAGCATTGAAGAGTATTTGATATTCATATTTTTTGACACATAGAATCTTCATAAACATTTCATAGAGTTGGTCTGTGGACGGATTTATCAACTCAGCCTGTGGTACGGCTAGCTTCGTTATCTCCGGACTGGGTCCCTCGCCACCACGACAAATCTGGTCGAATTTAACTTTCCACGCTGGCAGTATTGTCTTTTGTAGCTGATTCTCGGTGTTCAGTTCAAACTAGAAAAATGTTATTAAACCAACTCTAAGCTTACTTTAACTCTTACAGAACTAATAAAGACTTCCCGAAAGTCGTGCAAACTGCAACCTCCAGACTTGACCATGTTGCTGACGCGGTCTGACTTTAGAAAAGTGCTGTAATAGCTCTCTATCGCTTGGAAGAAATCTTCATCGCAGACGATGGAAATTTTTCCTTGGAGGAAGTTCTGAAATCTTTCTATTATAATATTCAAATGCTCTTTTGTTATTTTAAGATAACGTCGAATTGGCTCCTCAGACGGTCTTACAGAGAACGGATAGGCAATGCATCGTATTACAAAGATGTAACTGTGAATTTAAAATTTTGTCTGAAAGTATTCACATTCTGAAGGCAAAGTTTGACTTACATTTGTGAATGAAGTTGATAAATTTGATCTTCATTGTCGCCTTCTTCCTTGCAAGGTGTCTGATTTGGTTTCATCTTTGGTGTCATGTTAGATCCACTGCCGAGACCACTGCTTGTCGAATAAAACATATTCTGAACGGGTCCTGTATTCTGGTTTGGAACGAAAGCTTTAGGAAATTTCGATGGCTTTGAATGAACTTCATTCAGAGGATGTTTCACAGACGCTGTACTTTCACTGCGCAGTGATTCTAATTCACAACTATTTTGCTGATCAGATGACCAGCAACTATCAAATGGACTGGTTCTCTCAAGAAATATATTATCTCCATCAACTCTATAAACTTGTGATGATATGTGACTGCTTAGGCTGACGTTTTCGACCAAGTTTCTATCATTTCTTTGCACCTTTGAATTGCCTTGTCTAAAGTTTATCGGCCTGTCAGATTGCAACATTGAGTGGTTATCTGAAAGCTGATCATATACTCCAGATTTTAGAGCTTGTCGGTTCATGTTATCTGACTCGTAAACTAATTCGTTATTTCGTGTTTCAATGCTCTTCATGCTAATCATGTCCCCACTTGACCATGCACATTTTTGAGGATTTCTCGCAAGATTCTCATCGTAATCCTCTTCACTAGAAGATGTGTTAAGCATTTTGATGCAAATTAATGCAAAAACTGATACATTAATAAACTTGAATTATTCGCAGAGGATTCAACATTGGAACTAGATTACTTTCCGGTAGAAGTTCATTCAATTTGATCGATTTAAACAAAAATATTGTATAAATATTTTTCGATGCATATACTCTTCTAATTAATCTTATTGTTATTTCACTAGTCTTTACAGTGAGGACATGCTAATAGATAGTACCCTCTTACTAAAGCTAAAAACTATTTAAAAAGGCAGCTATTAATATTTGCAAACTTAATTTTCAAGTTTTAATGGATTTTAACAAATTCGTTTTACTGTTTTATTCTTAGCAGACTTTATAAAATTTGTTATGTAAAATGCCCAAAGTACTGCTTCCAACTCCCGCAGACTCTGAAGGTGATATTATGATTCTAGACGAAGTCATCCTACGTGACATGGCTCTCAAATCAATGGGAATCAAATGCGAATCTGGTGAAGACTACGAAGAAGTCGAAATGGAAATCTCCGATAGTGAAAGTTCTGACTGTCAGATTCATCCTCGAGATTGTATTTATCTCGACAATGCTAACTCCGAGAACGAACTTGTATGTCAATTAGTTATTGTTTGAGCTACTCTAATATCTGGTCATATTTTATCAATAATATGACTTGCTTAATGTCATTTTAGACTATATCTTTAATTCTATATTTAGGTTTCAAACGGAATTTATGAAAAATTACCAGAGATTTCAGTGAGTTCTTGTTATTTATTGTTTCTTTAGGAACACTTTGAACTTCTTCTACGCGAAAGAGCCCTCAAGAGTCTCTGTGCCCTATCCAGTAGAGAAAAGTTACTGAAAAACCACATTCCCGTTCTCAGCTCTTACATGGTCGTTGGTAAAAATAAACCAGATAGGCAGTTCTTCATTATTAACATAAACGATGATTCTGACGTAGAAGAAGCCATTCCAGAAGTGAATCAAGTTCCGATTCAGAAAACTCTCCCAGAACCACAGATTCTCGCTCCAAGAAACCTGATCAAGGAGAAACTCTTGTCCAGCATTAAGGATCTCGACAAGAAATTGACCGATAAGAGAAAAAAAATTGAAAACTTTAACTCTCTGATCAAGAACCACTCTGCAGAGTATGCGAAAAAGACCACTGACGTCCTGACAAAGGTCCAACTAGTCAACAGACTCATGAAAGAACTCAATATTGCACGCATAAGTCTTGTTCAGTCGAAAAAGTCTTGTCGTCTCCACAAAAACTACATTCAAAACTACTCTAAGCAATTGTCTAGTCTAAAGGCATTCGTTACTACCAACTCTTCACATCTGAACGAGCTGACAAAACGATATGAAGTACACAGAAAGAGTCTAAAGTCAATGCCAAAACTTGAAATTTCCTCTCTCAGAGAATACTCATTGAATTACCTCAAAGGGTCCTGCTTTCACGACGAAAGCATCTGTGTAGTCTCAACCCTTTTCCCCAAGTCAACCAATCAACTGAAATATCATGAAATTGTATTCAAAGATGTCCGATTGAATGCCTCCATCCCAGAAGAAATCTCAGTTAATTCTCAAATTCCGATTTGTCCGTATGTTATTGACGGAGTCTGCATGGACAAGAGTTGCAACTTTCAGCATCCCTCATTCCTGCAGCCGATTAGCAAACTCCTTTCTGAGGCCAGAAAGTCTGAGCACAAACACGTGAACGAATCCCGGTCTAGCTTTTGTCACATTTGTAAAAGGAACTTTAACACCTGCTCGGATAAGGCGTCGACCAAGTTGAAGTCATGGCATAGCATCTACGAGAGGTCCTTTTTCAACTTTAGCTCCAGCCCCAGCACCCTAATCGATTCCATCACCATAGTGGAGGCTAACAATTCCACTGTCCTATCGAAGCATTTAATCTTCTCGCTCAGTCTGTCCGCCTCAAAGTCACGCGATAAAGACCCAAGAATATTCCAGATAATCAAGAATAACGACTTTCACCCCGATTTGTGCTCCTTCGCCCTGCAGAATTACTCTCTGAATGAGTCACACAAGCTCATTCTCTACTCTGATCTCAAGAAAGAATTGTTAAAGATTATCGAGTCATCCTATAAGCCAGTCCGGTATTGTTATTGCCTCTTCATCCTGATAGTCAACTTCTTTCGTAATGTGAGGAAGAACTCACAAGAATATCAATGGCTCATGGACTACATAACCACTCCGGAACAAACGAGTCTTGTATTCATCTACATTCGATACGCCTTCATTGTTATCACGTTGGACTTTTATGAATTTGTCGACTCTCTCGAGATCCCGTTCCTATCGAATTACCAATTGTCACAAGTTCAAAAGATTTTCTTGCAAATGAACAACTCCTGCGTGGAGAATTGCATTCAACTCCTCAGTGAAATCAACGACCCAATCATGGCATACATCCCCGTGTCATTCGTCCTCCTACATTGTCAGTACTTGAATTACACCAACCAGACCAACATTTCCATAGACATTTGCAATCGAATGTTGATGGGTAAATTGCTATCCTCCTACATTGACAAGGTCGCTTTGTACTTGGCCCAATTAACGCCTAATGTCAAGACAGTCGGGGTCCACTCAGTCGAGAAGAGGATCCGGATCACGGTCTACTTGGCACTCACCTCATGGTCAAACGACGAGAGGAAAGTCTGCATTGCATTCGTTGAAGGTCTAGCAAAGGAAATCCAACCGGAGAGTGACAGCGTTTTGACCACTTTCGAGTCCACTCTTGGTATCAAAAGGAAATCAATCTTCTTTCCCTCCGACTACATCCTACAACGTGACGATCTCATCTACATTTGGCTGGCTTACCTCCTCCACTTGCAAATCAACTCACCGCTCTCCTTTCGTAAAGCAATTGATGACTTTATCAACTTTGGTGGCTACCTCATACGCTCGGCCAACGATGTCATCTCTCGTGTCATTCTAACCTTGATTATGAAAGGATTGGATTTGAAGGACTCCTGCGATCTGCACATTTCCAAGAGAGTCATGCAATTTTTCCTCATTGAGAGCTTTGAATTCCACACCAAGTTCTCCCAGAACACAATCGCCCAAGTCGAGCTCTTCTCGCGCATCGATTGGCCGTCCATTGTGGTGAGTGGAGATGAGGAGCTGATTGTTGACATTATCGAATGCTACGGCATCTCTCCGTTGAAGGTCATCTTTCCCATTTATTTCGAGAACTCGGAATATCTCAAGTTGATGCGTCTCTTTCAATTGGTCCGTCTTGAATATCCCGAAAGTGAATGGTTCTGGTCCTCGTTGGTCTGCGTCTGGATACTCACCTCGGGGACGTTGGAGAATCTCCACATTGTCATTGAAGTCTGCAAAGAGGCGATTATGCTGCGGCCGCATTGTGCGGACATTTGGAAGCAGCTCGCCTACCTGACGTCCATTCACACTAAAGAATTCAAAGTTGGTTCACACATTTCTTGATAATTTTAACCCTCTCCTGGCCCACTTTTTATTATACTTTTTAGGGGTTTTCCTAGAGATAGAAATTAGTTTTTATTTTTCATCTCTACAATAATGATTAATTTTAGCCTTTTCATAGCACTTGTTGAAACTTGTTACATAACTCGTTGTTAAATAATTTAATCAACTATTTTAAGAAAGTCGTTGCTACCATGGGCCTAGGAGGGTTGAAATTCTACCCACCTCTTATATCTATCAACCATTTGTCCATCATCTAGGCGTGCGTGTACAAGGAAGCCCTATTGTTCTCAGATGAAACTGCCCGTCTTATCCGTGGGATCTATAATAAGCCTAGTTTATTTTTTACAGATTTAGATGAGTCCACCTATGATGATAGTAATGCTCCCTAGAGTTGCCTTTTATAGTCCTCCCCAGAGAAGATTTGCATATTACTTATTTTGTGAGTCAAACTGCCAAACTAACTCTAGACACGCTTGAGTAGACCTTATTCTTTATAATCTCTAAAATCTTTATTTTTTTCCGTTTCAGTATACGTACATAGATTAATTTAGTAGTTTGCGCCTCGATGTATATTTGTGTGGTCCCCACTTTGGTGAGTCTCTACACACACACACCCACACAGACCCATACAGATTTCTTGTAGATAATCATTTGAAGAAAATATATTTAATTATTTTTTAATAAAAACCTCTTTTTCACTTTATAGATTTGTTGATTTTGTCAAATTGCGTTTAACATAGGCTTGAAATAATTTTAGAGCATTTTCTATCGCTATGCTAGGAGTATTGCTTATCTATCTAGGGATCGTGATTGGCTGCCTCGACCAGAGATGCCTTAATATCAACCTGCCCTCCCAATTCAAGTTCTGCTATGATGATACCGGTTGTAAGATTTCCACAGTAAAATTATACCTTCAATGCTATAGTAATTGTCCGTGCATTTATGGATGCATGATTGCAGTGCTCGATGCTAAGCCCCGTGTTGATACTTTCTGGGACTGCAGGACTCCTTGTGAGACCTATTGTGCTAAAAATACATAAATCGTATTCTTTAGAACTAAAAATATCTCTTAATGTGACTTTCTAACATCGCAAAATGATTTTGCAATAAAAAGGATTTAATTTGAAAAAAATTATAAAAAAATGTATCTCAAATTCTTCTTGACAATTTTTATTGGATTCGCCATTTCCAAGAGAAGATTCGAATGCTCGGACGAACTTTGTGATAGCTTTGACTTTGAATCCAAGCGTGGAATCTGTGGTTCCGACTACGCTTGCCAGTTGGCCATAGCCAGACAGTATCTAAGCTGCTTCCAAAACTGTAGTTGCGTCAGTAATTGTATAATGGAGTTTGTCAAGACTAAACCTTCGTTTACGGCCTTTTGGGATGCAAGCAGTGCCTGTGAGACTCAATGCTTTCAAGGCAGGGGACAAAGTTACGATCATTTAGATCAAGGTAATCAGACTTTAGAAAAAAAAATATAATAGATTATTCTGTGTTTCATTTCTCTCTCAACATGGTAGTAAGGACATCTTAAGTCGGCCAATGAAATTAGAGTAGATTATTTATTATAAAAAAGAAAAAATTCGAGTGAAACATCTACTGTCGTTTGAAGCACTTGAGAATAAAGTACACCGTGAGATTGGCTAAGAATACCTTGTGACTAATGAATCCCAGGTAGGACCACTTTTCAAATACATGTTCTTTATCATAGCCTTGTTCCATAGTCTCACTGGAATCGAATACCACAGCAAGATAGGCTAGATGGAACATGGCCAAAAGTCCCAGTAGACCATTGACAAGTACTGCGATTATCGAACGACTCTAGAAAGATATTAAACCATATAATTACCTTGTTACGATGTATCGTGCATCCCGGCAGACAAGAAAAGCTCCTCACGCAAGCGTCCAGATAGCAGCTCAGCAAATCTCTGAAAACTATAGAGAAAAAGATAACTCTTGTGTGATATCGCAAGGACCACTTGAAACTCACTATAATCCAGGTAAGCGTAGAGGCCGATAGATACTAGAACGCTCATTATTTGGAAATTTAAACCCTACAACGTTGGTTATGAATAGACCTTACGTGAATCAATGAACTAATGAGGTAAGTTGAAATAATTGCAAAGAATCGTCCATATTCCCTAGCACTCTTGTAGACATCTAGAAAAGCATTGGGCGTTAGAAGAGGAACCTACAATTCTTTAGCCAGACATGCATGGAAAAGTTCCAATGAGTGACAACACGTGTCAAGGAACGTGGCATCTCGATTTCTAACGGATCCACAATCGGATAACGTTCCCCCTTCATGGAGAGAGAGGTCTTGTCGTGAATGTTGAAAATCTTTTCAAAGCATTTGCACTTGTCCAAACTTGCCCTGTCGATTGTGGTTAAGTAGCCGGAGGTGTAGAGGTAACCGGTTGAAAGGAAGCTGACGAAATAATGACCCATTCGGAAGGCCTGTGAGTTGAGGTACGCTTCGGTCCATCTGAAAAAATTAATAATTCTGATTAGGTGAAATTTTGAGATCTTCAAGTTCAATCAATAGACATTTAAATTTATATTTGATACCTGCTTTTAGAAGTGATTGATTTAAGAATAAAATATGTTAGATACAAGACAAAGAAGAAAAGCATTTTTAGTTAGAAAATTCTAACCATTTCATTGCTATCTGAGAAGAGGTTCTGGAAGTAATGACTCTTTCTCTCGTTACATCCTACCAGAGACAAATTTCAAAAACATTTTTAAGATTGCGCAGTACTGTGTGACGTATACTGAATACGATTTTTGACTACTCATTAGTAGAACATTTTCTAATAAAGTCATTTAAGCAATAAATAGATTATTCTTGTATTCGTATTCAGCAATGAAAGTTACTTATAAAATAATTGGACGGGCAAGTTATTAATTTACAAGTAATTCAACAAAAAAATGTTTTTTTTTTTAACTTATTAGTGCCTATTTTTTGGAGTGTAGTTTCCACCTACATAAATTTATATAATCATCGAATTCGTATTTACTAGCATCCTTGATAGTACATAAAACTGCGCAATCTGATTTTTTTGAAAAGTACTGCCCCACTCTCTATCACCACTTGATGGTCGGAAAAAATCTATAATTCATTATAATTATTATCTGATTCAAATATTAAGAATTAAGATTTTTCTGTTTAATTGCAAAATGAAATTATTTTTAAATATACCTCGTTTCCGGAAGAAAATCATAGAGAATCTCTTGCAAACAGGTTGAGCATAAAATGAATCCAATTGAACTGAGAATGTGAGCTAAACCGGTGAGAATGTTGGCAATTATCTAAAAAAGAAGATGTTAAATTTCACAAAATAATTTCACTGTTTGGGCGATCAATTCTCAATCTTAAAATTGTTCCATGTTTACAAATTTGATCTGATCAGAGCGATGCTTTCTTTGTTTATTTTTGAGAAAAATGATTTCAGGTTTTCTTTAAAATTTGAATTGATGAAAATGCTTCAGCTCAGGTACCTTTTTAAAACTTAAATTTATACATTGGCATTGACCCGTGGATCGAATAAATTGGCCAAAGGATATCCACGGCCCCATGACGACAGTGGCCGGATTGAAGATGTACCCGATTATATTTAGGGACATGAGAAAGGTCTCTTTTTTGTATTCATCTTTGCTGTTCACATGTAGATCGTAGAGCACCGAATACATCTTCATGCTGATTATCATAAAAGTACCTCTTGACTTGTGCCACTCTTCTGGTGTTAGAAATGACTCGCTTTGAAAAATATAATTTTACCTTCTACTCATAAGTAGCTTGGGTCACAAACTCACGCATAAAAGTAACCACTTGATAGGCCGAGAACTAGAATCAAAATTTTCATCTCTTTGACTAGGCTCGTAAAGCGTGAATATAAAATGTGCAGAAATAGAACCAGACTTGCGTAGGTTGTTAGGAATTTCAAACTCTCGCTTTGATTGTCGTAGAGGGCTATAAAACCTGATTGGAAAAATAATTTTTTAAGGAATTTTATATTTTTAAGCAATTAACAAACCGAATAAGATGGTGACGATTTGCATAAACTTTATTCCTCGTAGGGATCTTGAGAATCTCAGAATGAGCCATCTTAAAATCTGTTCAAAAACTGTCAGCAAAATACAAATTTGTACGGTCGGGTAGATTTGTGTAAAGACCTGCACTGAGCACTCTTGAAGGAATGGCAAGATGAGGGCTTCCTCCCTTTCTAATGGAACCTCTTCAGAGTATTCTGCCACGTCCATTTCTTCCGGGTTTAGTTCTGTGATTTAAAAAAGAAAAGTTAATACCTTTAGGCAAATGTTGTGGGAAAGACAAGACTTTGGTTAGGCTCTTATATTTGTGGAAAAAGTAGGGGAGAATGTATCAAAGTGAAATTTCATCTCTGTTCTCTTGATGGTGTAAATTGTGAGCTTCTTCTTAACACTCGATGACAATTTGTGTCTACAGGCCTTCATCCAAGAGGGAAAAGACTCCTCCCCTTCAGGAAGGACAATCAGTTTTATTATCTGATCAGCGTGCATAATGAAGGGGTCACCGTGGTACAGTAGAAAGTCCCCGCCGAGCTTGGAGCCAGCTGTTGTCACGTAGGAGTTACTCTCACGTTTCCTCAACTCAATGTACAAATGACATCTGAGTACTCTGTGTTCAAGAGAGGTTTTGAAAGACGTCAGACTGAGAACAAAGTCAATCAACTGTTGCAAGTCCAAGTTTTCAACCGGTACCTCTTTATCACAAATGGTGAGTCCGCTAATTGCCTTTGAGTGTAGTAGAAAGACAACCTCTTCGCAGGATAATTGTAGCGGAAGTGGGCATTCGTTGGTTTCTTTCTGCTTGCTGGATTCATTAGCGCTACCCTTGCCTGATATTAGATTGCCAACATTGGACGTCTGGCCGCAGACGTGGTGGAGAATGCGGATTTTGAGAATGTCCTCTGGAGACCAGACGAGGAATTGGCCATAGGATGTGGCGTTTACGCAGAACTCGTTAAAGTCTGTGGATAGCGCTAGTCTCAGGGTTATTTCTGCATCGTTTGCTTCCTAAATACGGAGAAATTATTTTTTTTACAACTTTTTAATTTTTTTCAATGAAAAAAATATTTTAGATTTAAAAAATTTATTGATCAACAAGTCTTAGGTCGAGGGGTGGCTGAAAGATGAAGGGGTCACTTTTAAAGTTCAACAGATTCCGCAAATCCGCTGTCGACTCAACGTCATTGTCTTCATCGTGAATACCGGCGAGTAGGTCGGTGTAGAAGCTGGAATAACTTAGATCCATGGCACTGGTCAAATCTACAGCTTCGGAGCTCTCTGTTAAATCGAGCGCCGGTGTCTGCGAATGCTCCATGTTGAAATGTGGGCCCAATTGGTTTTCATTGGACAGGATAATTGGATCATATTGACGCCCATTGGAATAAGACTGGTAAATGAGAAATTTAAGATTAGAACTCTTAACATAATGTTAAGTAAAATCATGAGAAATAGTTTGAATATTGGGCATTGAGGCCATAGTTAATTGAGGCCTAAATTCACTGACGGATTTTATAATGAAATATTTACCTTTTCCATGTTTGGAGTCTGAGAAATGCACAAATCAACTGGATAGAACAAGTCCTTCTTTTGCAGCTGATGTAATGGATTTGGATCTCTGTGTTGTTGACAAATCTGATTATTAACTTCCCTAGCAGAAATAACTTTGGATTCATGAGATTCAACAGGGTCTTGGCTATCCGATGACAAGTCAACAACGTTACCCCTAGCGTGATGATGTGATTTCATGTGCTTAACAAGGCCCTGTCTGTTGACATATGCCCTTTCTATTGGGCAATATGCGCAAATGTACTTTCCATGGAATTCCTTCTCCATCAACTTGCCATTTATCCATTCGAAGCGGGTCTTTGCTGAAGGACTCTTCTTGTGCACACGCACGTGACGCGTAAGGTAATCCTTTGAGGAAAAAGCCTTCTCACATGTTGTACAGGTGTAGTCAAAACTTCTATTGTGTGCTTTTATGTGGTTGTCAAAAATTCTTCTAATTAGATAAAAAAAATACGATTAGAAAGCATAAAATTCTAAAAGTGAATTCTGATAGAAATAAAATATTCATATAAGAAGGAAAAGCTTAGGGCTTTGATGATTATGAAGAGAATGAAGTGAGATGTAAGTTACATCATGTAACATTTAAAAGAAAATTTACTTTTTTGAAAACGGTATTTTGCTCTTGGCTCTAGGACAATCCATCCAAGGACAGATAAGGTGAGATGATTGAATGTTTTGATGAAAGTTTTCATCTAATCTGGTTGATGGAATGTATATATCGCGTTTATCAAATAGCTCATAGCTATTTTCAATCGTTTTTTTTGTAATAAAATTATCATAGGGCTAAAATTTAGATGTATTAAACCTACGATTTGACTAAAGGTTGCTATTGGGGGCAATGCTGCAGAATGATCATCCATTAGGCATCTATAAAAGGATTAATAATCAAACATAGTTTTAGAATAAATTTGAAAGTTTTATCCGAAAAAACCGTAAGTAACAATTGTAGATTTAAATCCTTTAAATCATTGATTAATATGAAAATATTCTATCTAATTTTCGTTCACAATGCGACTTCACACCAACCAATAAGACAGCGATTAAGTCGTTAGGGATTTTTTATTGGTATTTTCCACCACTGAGTTACTCATTTTAGATATTAGGCTTCAAAAATGAGTGATCTCATTCGTTGTTTCTGAATGTAAGGCTCTTATTCATAAATAATTAGGTGCCATTCACAGTGAATGATTCACTTATAACTACTTCTTTCGCGCATCGGCTAAATACAATTGACAAGAAGGGTATGTCTTTGAACAAGTGTGACGTTTACTCAACTATTTCTTTGATCAAGTTTCTTCATCAGTGAGTTATTCTCAATGTGTTACTCTGAGTTTAAGTCACTAACTTTTTTTTATAATAGATAGATTTATCGTACATGTGTTTTACAATTTTATAGTCTGCTCGTTGAACGGTCTAGTTAAACTTCAACTGTTAAAGCGTCCGACAAAACAGTTTTTGTACTGACGGCCATAAACACAGATATCTCTAAATTTGAAAACTTCAACATAAAACAGATTTGCTCATATATTTTACCCTTAATCCTCAATGATGACTATTTATACCCTTTTGATTTTACACTGTGATTATTTTTATAAATATACAACTTCTATTCTTAAAATTACACCCCTACTTACTTTTTCTAAATCGATAAA
This sequence comes from Gyrodactylus salaris, assembly GCA_000715275.1. NCBI lineage: Eukaryota > Metazoa > Platyhelminthes > Monogenea > Gyrodactylidea > Gyrodactylidae > Gyrodactylus > Gyrodactylus salaris. The sequence continues at coordinate 53,643 of KL567409.1, forward strand.
TATTGGAATTTGTCTACCTTATACTTATTTTTTCTTGACTAGAAGTATATTTTGTGTAGTTTGGATTATTAAAATTGATCAATGGAAAACTCTAAAATCAGCATTTCAAGTTAAATGCTCAATTTAAATGACAAATTTACTCATTTCTAATCAAGTAATAATATTTCTAATATTGGCAGAATGCAAAATTATAGAAGAAACAGTAGGATGTATTTAGGAAAAAAACAATATTTATCGATAAAATCAACTTAGATATCGGTTCAGGAATTCAGCAAGAAATTCCAATCCTGGTGACCAGGACCTGGTCTTTATAGGATGAGCGTTATCTTGGCTATTCAATGGTGCTTAGGAAAGTCCTGATTTTATTTAATGAAAGCCATCATTTTTTTTAAATAGTCATTACTAAATATTACAAATAAATTGATCTTTCTACTTGAAAGTATATAATTTTAACAACGTAAGCCTTTCGCTGACTAAGGCGACTGTTGGTTCATATAGCCACGATAAACCACCAGATACTATTTGCAGAGCCTTCGCTAACCTCTAGTCTAGTCAAATTGACGATTCTCTCTTTATCACTGAGTTATATCTGAATATAGGCATAATTTTGAAATTAATAAACTTCTTTCTCATCTCAAATATTAATTAATAAAACCCGAGTTAATATATTTTATTTATTCTCAATTTATTCATGAAGGGAAGTGTTATTTCTCTGAATACTTTTTTTTCTTTTGGCATGATTCTATCATCTAATTCAGCCGAAAAAATATTTGCAAATTCCGTTATTAGATCTTTTTGTTTCTGAAATATATCTGAAGATGGCGTTGTTTTTTCTTCTGGCCCCATGAGAGATTCAAATGGTCCAATAATCTTTGATTCTTCAAAGTTTTTTAATACCTGAACAGGGCAGTTTTTAGACTGTTCAAATTTTTTGTTCCCATCTGCGTATTGAAGTAAATCTAATCTTGAAGAATGAACTATCCAGTTCATACTTTTCGGGAGGATCGATTCGATTCTTTCATCGTTATTATTCTTGGATAATATCCTCGTTATGATGTTGAAGGATTTCAATGCATGACGATTGAATTTGTGAATTGCTTCCTCTGTCTTTAGAACTTGGTAGGGATGCTTAAAATATGACTTGTAGATTCGATCGAATTGTGTTTTTGTTATTGGAAACTCTCCAACTACTCTGTTCAAGTCCCATTCATCGTTTCTCTTATTGAGGAGGAATAGAATTTGACACCAACAATTCCAAGTTGAAAATAAGGATTCTTCTGTATTTAATTTACTTTTCTGAATGATTGCTTTGATCTTGCTTCGTTGATAAGCGTGAGCTTGTTCAAAGACCTTTTCATCTGGTAATCGACTTGGATCAGCTCTAAAGAGATTCTCGATTGATTTATATTCTTCTTGAGAAACACTTATTAATTTCTCGTCCTTAACTTCACGAATATTCAAGTGATTAGTGTAAAATTTCTTTTTAGAAAGATTTCTACAAAATAATTTACCTACAATCATTTGAAAATGTGGCGTGGTAAAATAACGCAATGCATTTATGCTGTTTAAAAACAAGTATTAAATAAATTTTATTAATTTGAATGTCAAGCTCTACGGACAAGCTGCATCTTGAGTTCTGCTCATGTATTATTCTGTATCTCGACATTATTAGATTTGAGTTTTCTGAAAATTTTCCCTGTGACAGTCTCGCGCTGTTAAAGTAACTCTTATTTATTGAATAATTCAGTGAGCTAAAGAAATCTTCTTCAAGCACCTTGCACCAAATCCTTAGAGAGGTATTTAAACAGATTATCGACGAAGACATTGATGAAATGAATCTGATTCAATTCAAAAACTTTGCCAAGAGAGAAATATCAACATTTAATGTGGTAAGAACAAATATTTTATCTTGTTCAGCCTCAAATCATAAAAAGAAAGATTGGACAATGGCTCATCGATGCCAATCTAGAAACGAGAATATTTCTAATAGTCAATCTAATGAACTTTGTCATTTCGACTAAAATGACCTCAATTGAAGGGTGTTTATCTAAAGAGGAAGCTCAATTGAAAACCTTATCGGATCAATGTGGAAAAATTACTTCTGCCTCTAAGACCATTCGAGAGCTCAATTCAAAAAAAGAAGATATTGAAATTAAGATGAATCAATGCGAAAATCTGATAAACCTCATTAAAATGTCCACGATTACATTGGGAGAAAGATGTGATCAAGAACCAATTGATATCAACCAAGAACTAGTTTCAAAATTAGAAAATCTCATTGTCGGTTTGGAGGATAAGATTAATAGAATTAATGATGAAAATTTTACATTAAATGTGAACAAACTTCATATAACTCAGAGTAAGCTCAAGAATTCCCATTTCTACGATGTTGTCAAGTTAAAGAGCCTCTTGAATGGACCCAAGCGAGGGGATTTATCCAACTTTAGCCTGACTGATGGAAGCATTCCTGAAATTTCATTAGAATACAATGAAAGCAAAGACGGATTTGGTAATTCTATTTTTTAATTTTTAGCTTCTAGTTGCTCAATTATTGATATCAAAAACTCTCTCATTTTCAAATAAATTTCACTTTGTAATAACCAGACTTGAATTATTAAAACAAACTATTCCTAACTAAAAGGTGCATCTTTAACTGACTACTGCCTAACGAGTACGCTCTTGAAATGATGCATAATGAGAGAATATCTGTCCTAAAGTAAATCTTGAAATTATTATAATGAACAAGGAATCATTTGAAGCCGAGGATTGATGTTCATCCCCTGGAGAAGGCCATCATCGTTGATTACTTGACAGAAGTTGTTCTCAAGAGTTCAGACGACGAGAACATCTACAAGGAGATTCGTAGCAATCAAAAAATGCAAGTTTCCTATTCATTATTTTAGATTTCTACTCAATCGATTTGAATTCATATCAGATGTACAAAAGATTACCAGATATCTACTCAACTCCTGCTCATTGTTGCGCTTGAGAGATGTATCAAATATTGAGCAGTCTCTAAAATATATTTTCAGTCGAAAAACCAACGATCAAGGCTCTGGTAATTTTAATAATTTGTTTTAATTAATTTATTAACAGTTGACCAAGTTACATTTTTAGATATCTTACTACTTACGAGTATCGTTTAGTTAACTAGAATTCCCCGGTAATGTTGATCTCTCGTACATTATGCTTTAATAATTATTCCTTTCAACCAAAGAAACCAATCGGATACTTAAACTCAAGACCCTTGACTTCCAAGCAGATGAAGAGTCTCAGGACCAAATACCTAGCATTGATGATTGTGAAATGCACCAAGAAATGTTGTACGACAGTGATCCCGAGAGAATTCTTCAGGGTACAAAGTTTTTTGTCCAATTAACTCAGGAGAAGGACAATTTGCCAATACTCGCTCAAAATCCCTCTTTATTCAGTTCTCTCTCACGGGTCTTGAACCAAAATGATCTTCAGGACTGTGAAATTAAATTGAATATTGCCCACTTCTTCTTTGCATTCTCGACATATACAAACTTTCAGGATGTTCTCATTGAGGTAAGGTTTGTACAGTTTTTGTATTTTATCACAAAATTTAAATAAATATTTGAAATCTTTTAGAATAAAATTGGCCTCTTAATCTTCAACCTGTTGGAAGTGGAAATGCGAGAATACACAAATCTAATCACTGAATTGAAGAGTGTTCAAGTGGAGAAAAGTAATCGAAAGAACCTTCTCAAGTTCATCAGCGATCAAGATAAACTAGTCAAAGTGTCCTTCTACCTTCTCCTCAATATGGCAAATGACACACGAGTTGAGGTGAAGATGTTCAAGCATGGTATTTGTCGTCTTCTCATCAGCTTCCTCGACAAGAGGGAAAACGAAGATGATCTCATTATTGTCCTCCTGACCTTTTTGATCAAGTTCACTGTTAAGCAAGAGAGTAAAAACGAATTGGTAAGAGCCAAAATTGTTTAAATTCAACTAAAAATATATATTAGCCCATCAACTAAGAAGATGTAAATACTCAAGTTTTACCAGGTTTCCAATTGCACTTTTTCATTCAAAATTAAAATGTGAAGTATTCTTTTTTTCAGGATCTTTTGCTATCAAAATTCTTTTAAAGTACCCACTTTTCATCACAAGTGATAATCCTGTCTAGAAATAAAGGTTTTTTTTGAGATGAGTTTCGCATGATGGATATCTCTTGATTTTTGGTGATTCGGTCAATTCGTATGGGACCCAACAATCAATTCTGTTGACGTATCCTAACGATTTACTATGGGTAAACGCCGTACTATTCGAAAATCCAATATTCTGAGTAGTTATTCTAAGATTTTCCTTGATAAGCCTCCATAAATCCCGATCAATGTCAATTGGTTTACTGTCTGATTTGGGAGCGTTCTTAAGATTGCAGTTGCCATTAGAAAACTTTTAGAACCAATTTTTCTCCGTTCTCTTTTTAAGAATATCTTTGCCAAGGAATTCATATGTCTTTTGTGGCATTTGCGCCTTGCATGAAGAAAAGTAGCATCATTGTCAGTAAATTACCAACTGATATGACTTCATTCATTGCTCTTTTTTTCGGAAATGTGGTCAAGTATGATAATAAATCAAATTCAATCTTAATCTATAGTAAATTTCCTTTAAAATGATACCCCTTGAACATACATACCGTGGTAAAATGTAAATTGTAATACTCGTTAAGAAAAATAAAAAAATGTAATTACTTTCCGAACAACACAATACCTATTGATCACGCTAACCGCCGTAGAAAATTCTGGCGCTTTTTTTGAACATCACACATGTTTGAGTCTTTGTTAAATTATTTTCTCTGTATTTGCATTCATTTTTATTGAGAGTCGTTGACTTTAAGTACTACAAACATACAGACGTGTTTCAAAACTGATTGGTTATTTTAAGAATACCTTAAATGACAGAGAGAATAAAAAATTAATTCTTCTTCTCGAAGAAGATTCTGTGAAAAAACAGACGAATTCAGAGTTTTTAGAGGGGTGGAAATAAAAAGAGTAACTCTTGGAAAACTTGACCAATCTCAGATAAGTTGTTATTTAGGCCCCACATATTTTCCATCGGATTAAAATCAGCACTATAGGGGGCCAATCAAGTACCTATATTCCATTATCTTCTAGAAAAAGAGATGTTGATTTTGCAGAATAATATCTGGCATTTTCTTGCTGGAAATCAATTTTTACGCACCAATGAATGGGAAGAGCTATTTTTGCAAGATTGGATTTCTTTTCATCACTGAAAATGACTCAACTTCTTGTTGATTGAGTATAGTAGTCTTATGCTCTGTTTTGAAGAGCGTGGCTTTTAGAGGCTTGGCCCAAACGAAAGTTTAATTCTTTGGGCCTACCCCGGTTATTTTAATTTTCTATTATGAGTGCTTTTGCTTTAAAGCTTTGAACTTGTTGAAGGAGATCAGTCTTCTGGCGATTTCACGAATTGGATAATTTTTCAAGTTTCAATGCTTGAATTGTTGGTAATAACATTTTTGATTGATAATTATCAATTCAATATTTATTTTTAGATTGAATGCTTCATTGGAAAAGTTTTATCAGAACTATTAAACATGAAAGACGAATACTTGCGCTATTTGTGCCTTGTAGTCATACACAATTTATCTTTTGACCATCAGTTTGTCATTGAAGCCGTCAAAATCCACAAATACATTGATGTTCTTCTAACACTGCTGGGTGAGTTTTAATATCTTGAGAACGATTTTCATAGTTAAATCTTCTTAAACAGACGATGAGAAGAATTGCTCTATTGTCATGAGAATATTGTACCTTTTCTCCTGCGCTGAGAACACTATAGAACACTTTCGCAATCCTGAACTATTCACTATGGTGAGAAGATTTATTTACTCTTCTAGTTATCCGAAAAGATTTTTTCCAAAGATGAACCTGACGAGATCCAGATTATCGAGGGACTTTTGATAAATCTTCTCTATGACGAGAAGAATGTACAGATTTTCGCCTCTGAAAAGACTATCAGAAAACTCTTTGTTAAATCTCTCAAGGATAAAGATCAAATGATTATGAAAGTATTGCGTGTCATCTCCTTGAACCAGATCAGAGAAGTGAACATGAAATTTATTGTGAGTTCTAAACAGTGGTTTTTGTCCTTGATAAAATTATAATAGGATTACTTTTTCACCTAATTCAAAAAAATGATTTCTGATTGTCAGCAAAAATTAGCTAATAATTCATTGTTAAAATTCTACTATAAAAATAGTACAGATTAGCTTTACTGCTTTTCATTATTGGATGCTAATCTGGATTCATTCCAACCTTTTCCTCAATCTCTCCAGCCATTCATCAAAGACATTGTTGCTGAAATCAAAAGGCTGGAGCTATTCCCGGAAGATCAGAAAGATGAAAAGGATAAGCCCTACCTAGTCGAATGCATCGGTGTCCTGAGCAACTTGCACCTCAAGAATGTCAAATATATAAAGATCTTTGAAGACTATCATCTCTTTCATTGGATAAAAGAGTGGCTGGTCAGCATCACCAAGGTTACTGGGATGAATATTCGCGAATTCAACGAAGATAAAGACGATGACGTCTTGTTGGAAATTTTACGACTCTTGGTCTACTCATTGCAGGAAAATCAAGTGGCTGTCAAGTTTCTTGAGGCCGGATTGCTTAATAATGTCCTCAAGATTTTACAATGTAAGTCCACTAGAATCGACTTGAAACGTATCATTAGGAAAATATGCTTTCCCAAAAATCCTTTTTTTGATGAATTCCACCATCTTGTATGGAAACTTCCTTTTGAGAAAACTATGAAAAGAAAGAATTTTTTTGATCTGATCTACCACTTGCTTCTTCGAATATTTCAGCTCTTCCAATATTGTAAACTTAAAATCTTGAGTAATAGTTTATTCTAGAGAGTCAATTTTAACTATTTTTTGTCAAAAAATGTTCATTGGGTGAGAGAATAGAAATTATTTTAAATAGCTACTCTGTTTTAAGATCTTTTATGATATTCAAACCATTGAGAGAGGAATGAAATATTTTCTAGCTGGTTCTAGTCATAAATAGAAATTTCAACAAAAGCATATAGAGAGCATTTTTTGCTTTAAACTGCTAGTATTTCAACTTTACAATCCAAATTTAATTTTTAGAGCAGCGAAGAATATCAAATTTCTAACAATATTTAATGTAAAACTACTTTCAAGTAGGTAGTTTGGGAACCTGCTTTAGAAGGGTGGAGAAGAATTTCAGTTTTTAAAACTATCCTTAGAAAAATACGTAGTTTAAGAATTAAGAAGAATCATCTCAACGAAATTTAGATTCCCGCATCCTAATGTTCATAATAGATTACACCGTGGGAAATTTATTTTCTGTAAAAAATGAAATTCGATGAGAAAAAATAAGTAGATCACTTCATTCAATACGCTACACTGTATATTAATCAAATTTGAATAATATTTGCATTTCTTTTAATAACTTTTATAACTCTGTTGCCCATACTGTTAATCAGAGTAGCCGTTATGTCCTCTGGAATCTTATTCCATTCATCCATAACGGTTTCTTCCAGCTCAACTAAATTCTTGAATTGCCGGTTATCTCTGTATTTAAATAAATAAACCAAATTTCACGGATTTTTTGGTTTTCTTCTCCTCACTCATGCAACAGATTGAAAGTGAATAGAATCTCTGATTCACAATCATTATACAATGGGGAAAATACTTTTAATACGCAATTACTTTTCGAACGACTTAATAATAGATGGAAAAGATTAATTTAAAAAAATATTTCTTTTAGATAAACAAGAAGATGACGAGATTGTATTTCAGATTATTTCCATCATTTACATGCTCACAATCAATGTGGAAACTCAAATCTCTATTATGAACGACAAAGGTAAAGTTCATTTGTCAATAATACGCTGTTTAATAATAATTATTATAATTAGGGCTTCCAAAAATATGCTTTATTTTGAGCATATGCAAAAAATATATTTTATTTTGGAAATAATATTCTTTTTTTACCAGAAATATGCTCAAAATATGCTTTATTTTTTCGATCACAATAAATAAATTTAAATGAGAAGCCTCTTCAATAAAGCATTTTTATTTCTAGCTATTCTCCCATATCTGATGGACCTCATGACTGACAAAAATGTAAGAGTTAAGAAAATCACCGATCAAACCCTTGATCTTATTCAGGTATGTACTCTCCGATCTTTACAAAGGATTAGATTTCAAAGTAACTTTGTTTTATTAATAACAAAATATTTAGGAAAAGGACTCAGTCTACGCATCCACTATTATGTCGAACAGGTTCACTTCCCACAACAGTAACTGGATCAAGGCAGTACAAGCAAACTCAAACGACCCTAGAACACCAAAACTCCCGACTCCACGGAGCAGTTCCGATGAATTTCCCTTGTATGATGAGGAGAGTGAATTTTCCCAAAATTGATTTTACCCAACAATAACCAAGTCAGTACTAATAATTTTTGCTCTTATCCACATGAAAATATAAGCTTGATTATAGAATTAATTTATTCAAACTTGTCTGTCACAACGTGACACTTGAAGGCGTTGAAAGTGAACAAAATCCTTAGAATTCTATTGAACAGGAAGAATAATATGACCCAGATATCCACAAAGTAGATGAAATAATATTTCAAGATGAACATTTTGTTGGGATTGAAACTAGGTTTAAGAAAATATGAAAAATTACTCAATCATCTGGCTAGATCCAAAAATGTTGATAGTGGAATTCAAGTAACTCTTATCTCCTGCCAACCATATGGACTTTGTAGATATGTCAGGTATGACTAGTAATTATCTTTAATATCACTTACTTTTACTATCCTTAGATCCCTCAAGTTGATTATGAACATATTGGACAATCTGAAATGTCTCATCGATAAAGTCTAATTGGTGGAACTTTATAAAGGTCCTCGTGACGTGTTTTTTAACCATGCTGCTTGGATTTACCGAGAAGAATTTCAGTGTGAATCTTATCGAAATTGGTATTTTTGAAGATGACTAAAATTAAATCTTGAACGCACTTTCAATGTACATTTCATTGGAATCTTGTACTTGATAAAGGCAACATTCGTGTTTGCTGACAATGGATAGATGAAATTGAGAGTGGTACTCTCTTTTATCAGCTCCCCGATTCTTTTCAATGGCTCGACGAGAAATCTTTTATTCTCAGAGATTGAAAGTGCTCCTATCTCTGATTTTTCTGTATTCCAATCAATTATTTCTTCCTCTCCATTCGAATTTATAAGAGCTAAATTTATGGAAGAATTCTTTGTGAATATTTGGCAATCTGAATACTCATAGTAAACCGTCCTTGAGGGAATGACATCTAAGAATGATGATAAATCTTTACCTATATAAGATAATATTATGATGGGTATGACAGTGCTTAGTAGAAGAAGAAATAATGTCGTAACACTACTTGAACTGAACAAATTACAGTAATATCTCTTGTAAGCATTTTGGTTATAAATTACAAACATCCGCTGATTACAGTGACTTGATTAAAACTAGAGAAAATGTTATAAATATTTTGTTTGTTCGATCAAAGATCATTTTATCATTTCATTCAAATTACGGCTAAAAATTGAGCTAAAAGTTAATAGTCATTTCCAACCGATTCTCAATCAAATGCAGAACCTTTTCGGGCCTCACCCGTTCTCTACATCGGTTGGGATTCTCATCGGTATGTTGTTAATTCTTGATAGTGTTTTTATAGAACGTGCGACTGATGGAAATCAGTTAACTGAGGACTGGACTTTAATCCTAGAGATCTGTGAGAGCTTGACAGAATATGATGAAGGGTTAGTACTTTCGCTCAATTTATATACAACCATTATTAAAGCTTCCTTTGATTAGTATTATAACTTATTATTTGAAGTGTTTAAAACTTTGCCCTCTAATTAGCCCAAGAGATGCTATGAAAGCTATTCGCAAGCGGATTAACTCGTCCATTGGTCGTGACAACCTAGCGATATGGTACACTTTAATACTTATCGACGCCTGCATAAAGCACTGCGGCAAGAGGTTTCAATGTCAAATCGCTAACAAGGATTTCCTAAAGGATCTCATAAAAATCCTATCACCAAAATATGATTCCCCACCGCAAATTCAGACGAGGATTCTCTTTATGATCAAATCTTGGATTAACGCCTCCTGGGATGTTCCTGGAAGGAAAGATTTGTTCAAAGTCTACGCTGCGTTGCGCCAGAAGGGGGTCCAATTTCCTGGAAGTGAAACTTATGAAAACAGTTCGGTGAGTGATTTCTTAGAGTAAATATTATTCACAAAATAATAAAATCCCACTTGAGAACTCAAGAGGATTCTATATTCTATTCTCCAATATTCCACCATGAAATAATTTCATCCCTGCGATAATTGATTCCATTTCCTGGTTTTAATTAAACAAATAAAAACCAATTTACTTTTGCAAATAAATAATCCATCTGAGAGCAATAGAGAACAAAAGTTGAGTTCATATTAGCTTGATGAATAATTAATTTATCAAATTGTTATTATTTCTGTACCCCTTTTTTCATTATCAAAAATTAGATATTTTTTATGTACAATAAATATAATGCTCACTTTTTTCCATCAGAGCAATTCTCCCACATTGATTTTAGTGCCTTGATTCATAGCAAACAAAAACTAAGTATCTCTTTCTACTACTCATATTCGATCATAATTTCTATCAATGAGAGTGATTTACAACTGAGCCCTGATCTACCCATCATAATTGGGATATTTCCTCTTTGTTAGAAATGCATATTTTTCTCGCCTAGAAGATCACTCAATATTCAGATCTATGAGTTCCTTGAGGATATTTAAAATACTTCCCTCCCTCTAATGATACAAAATATTTGTTACATTTCTGCAAAGGTGGATTATAATCCTTGAAAATTCATGTTTTATTCATTTTTTTTCTAATATTTGCATTCGAAAAGGTACGTTTCTGATCATTATTTGAAGGTAAATAAATCTAATTTTTTGTTTCAAAAATTGAATTTAACAAGAGGATCTAAGTAGATTTGCACGGTTATTACGAAAATCATGTATTTTCTCAAATAAGCCTCCAATAATGAATTAATTTGGTCAATAATTGGTTCTATCCATTCTCTCGTGAACACTGGCATTGGAGTGGATGAAATCTGATCTTAAAAATAATCTTTGTGAATTTAGTGTGGGCGATTGACTTGGATTTATTTTCGTAATTCATCTTAATAACGTCTGTAATAAAAGCATGGCGTCAATGAGAAAAACTATAATTCATTGATAGAATTCATGATTTTCTCACCACACCTAAGAAATCATTTCACCAACATAAAAGCATTAAAAACTCTTGATGACCAAGTGTAATCTAATTTCATCGAGGGAATATTTTCCATGATAAACACTAGTTAGCGTCGTGCAATCGCTTCAAATTTCAGTCTAAATGAGATCCCTCCACTGTAACTGTATTTAGGAATGGAACTATTTCGTGTCATGACATGCTTAGCAAATAATTCCGTTTTAGTTCCTTTGTTAAAATTTTATAATTAGCTCAAAATACCAAATCCACCGGAAAATAATGACGTATAACATGACTGTTTATTTCCAAGAAGATGTGTATTTGGATGGCGAAACACATTTTATCCTCAAGATAAATTTGTAGCAAGTTTTTGCAAGGTTGAAATTTAAGACATGATTCTCGAAAAATATAATTTACAAGATTTTCATGTGTATAAAGTAGACAAGTTCTGTTAGTGTAATCAATTTGTTACAGAAAAACCTTTTTGTCCACATGATTTCACATTTTCCCTTCCCCTTTTTATCGTGACTTGAAAAATTAATTCCTCAAAGTTAAAAATCATGTTCTCCTAATGGAATATGAAGATCCATTTAAAATAATTCATTTATAAAGAAAGCTTGACATCTCTCCTGAAATGTCCCAGCTATGCCTTGTATAATGATATCGATTAATTTACTGTAATGTTTACTTCACATTTGCTTTTGTTTCATAGAGTTAATGTTAACTCGTAAAAGTAGGCCCCCTTGATCAGAGGGATTGATTGCGATTGGAATTGCAGTTTAAATGCAGCATTGTTTCATAGAAAATCTCACGCGATTAATTTGAAGTAGGAACGCTATTTTTAATCCATAAGCTTACTCCCTCAATGTTTTTCAAGATTGCTACCATTTGTTATGAAATCAAAGTTTTGAATTGCTGCAAGAACCATGATTCTCGTAAAATGGCTTCAACATTTGAAACACCTCAAAAAACACCTTTTACTCAGGTCTTTTTTCTTATTTACTGCTCTTTTAGATCGCGCACAATCGTAATCGTAAGACATGATTTCACGAGGAACTGTGTATTAAAAATTTATTCTAGGTGTTGGAAACAGGCCAAAATAATTTGAACTTACGCCAAAACTTAAACCGCGATTTTCTCAACTATCTAAAGATTTTGTGAGAGATAGGAGTAATATTTGGGAACTATTAATCCATGAAAAATACTATCCTTTAGAAGAAACGTTCTCAGTTAAAAGCCTCTTGTTAGTAAGATGTGACTGATGCACGATATCTAGTTTAAAAATAGCCAGATTTTCGAAATCTAAACTTTAGAAGCGGAATAATTTGCTTAAACAGAAGATATCTATGTTTCCATTCAGTAGCCTTTAAAAAGCGGAAATTTATTTGTCTACACATTAGAGTCTCGACCATAATATATGGATTTAAAGCGCACGAAAGATAGCCTCAGAATTAGTTCTTCATCATATAATTGAGCAATCTAAAGCAATACCTGGTGATCTTATTTCAAAAAGCAGTTCCCTAATATTTACAAATTTGGAAACCCGTAGCTGAATAAATCATAATTCACTTTTTCCAAGTACATCAATAAAACAATATTTTCGCAATTGTCATCGAAAAAATGGATGACCTAACAGACTAGTCAGAGGAAATAATGTTGTAAGGACACGGTATCTCGAAGGTGTGTATTCCTACTTTTAACAAGCCAAGTATCTCTGTTATCTCTTGGTCAATAAAAATAATGAAAAATGATGACAAATATGACAAGTGTTGATTTAGGAGGAAAAATTAAGATTGATGATTTTGAATTAAACATCAACAAAAAACATAAGGAAGACATGAAGATTTCTGCTTATACAGGATTATTTATCTAAATACATAAACATACATACAGATGAATGCAGATCTACTTCCTGTTTATTATCTCTAGCATAAGGAGATCGTACAATAGGAAGTTACCGTCATCATTATGTACACATATGTATATGTATTTCAGATCTCTTACAAATCTCGTTGAAAGCTCCTCTTACAAATCTCTGTGAATGAACAAGCTCTCCAAATACTATTACTCAAAGTACACATTCCTCTCTCATTCTTCAATTGAGATTAAGACTGCTTGAGAAGTTATGTTTCATTTTTTTTTAAAGTAGTAGAAATTCTAAATTCATTGAAGAAAGTAGCAATTTGCACACGTCTTTACATGTGTGAAGAAAATAATATAATTCATTGAAAAGATGGAATTTCCTTTCCAAATCAACTTTTCTCTGTGCTAATCATGAGAGAACTAATTAATTCATCCCACTTTTTCTCTGCAACGTCTTCTCATCCCCCCTCTATTTTAAAAACGAGAGAGGGTCATCTATGAAGATGAGTAGCAATCTTAGATGTGCATTTCATTCTCATTTTTGGGCGTAAATTAATTAATTTTAGAGAAATATATTCTCTCCTTTTATCAATGTTACAATTGCTGTATTTTGTTTCTTTTTTAAAGTGTGCCTCTCTTTTAATATCTCCATCCATACATGCAAAAATTATAATTTCTAATTATTCAAATATTCATGGCAAAGTAGAATATGCTGTTTATGAATGAAAGAATTTATTAAAGCGCCACTTTTGATTTCTTTAAAAACTCCTGAGTAGGGCAGCATCCTCTAATGTCTTTGTCACAACAAGTTGCAGTTCTGAAAGCAATTCGTAGTGTACCACTCCTCTGGTACATTAGAAAATCCCTTTTTCTGTTCTTATTCCATCATCTCTGCCTTGTTCTATTGGAGTACTTTTAATCTGTGGTAATAGTGCGTACAAGGAAATTGTCGTAATCTTCACCTGCATTTTGATGTAGATCTCAAGTTGGGAAAAATTGAATTTATTCAATTGGCAAAAAATATAATTTTCTAATCTTCAAACTGAGAGGCAACAATAACCAATAATACGCTTTGAATTGCTTGTTGACTATCGAAAAAGTGAAAGAATAAGATTTCTCAAGCAGTTGTTTAATTGAAGCCTTGAAGTTTTAATCTCTTGATCCTCAGTCTGTCAAGTTCTGGATGAATTTTGTGAAAAAATCTATTCACTTCATTTCAAGACCCTGTTTAGCCTTTGCGGATTTTTTAAATGTCAAGCCTTTCAAATTTGCCAACGTTTTGCCCACGATCAATAATGAATGATTACGCCTACTCATGACCAAGTCTAGAAAATATATCCTTTTTTCTAGTCTTTCTAGATTATATAACTAATAGAAAAAAGAATAAATGATCTATTCTTTGACATTTTTATTTTTGTTGATTTAGATTGACACAATCAATCCAACGGGTTTTGATTATCCTCCACTCCTTTTCAAAGGAATTCCCGTTTGTCCCCTTTCTGTAATGCATATCACATGTTTCCTCCCTCTCGATACATTCCAAATTAGTTGTCTGAAATTCTGTTCGTCTCTGCTTTTAAAATTGTAGGTTGCCTAGATTCATGCGTTCCCCCCTTTCGTATTTCATTAATCTTGATAATTAGAGTAAAAATCGATTTCTTTTCTATCCACTCAAATTTGACGATTTCCCTCTCCATTTAGGTCATGTCAGTTAATCGTATCCGACTCTCACAACTCCCGGCGGAGCATTATCATTCGCAACTTCAGCAAAAGATGGCCAAGAGCCACTACGGCGTTGTCCATCTGTCAGCAGTAGCCCCGTCAAAGTATCAACTTCAGCCACAGCCAATCCCCTCAAAGGGGTCATCTCCTATGAATATGCCTAAGAATCAAGTCTACGTTAAAACCATTAATGGTGAGTATTTATTTATTTATAAAAGCACAAGGAATTCATTTATAAACTCCTAGATTTTACCTCTCGCACTTCGTTGCAACTATTTATGACTCAAAACATTGAATAAGACTTTTGAAAAAATATCTCTAAAAAATCAGTCACCATCTTCTGAATGTGTGCCTGAAAGAATATTAGAATCTATTTATCTAATCAAACAATTTCTTTGTGATGGGTAGAGTAATAATGAAAAAAATTGTGAACACTTGTGGGGCAGACAGGTAAATGAAAAGGCTGGATGCTGCTTTCTGATTGGTTATTGAAAATCGTGTTTTAAAAGAGATCTGGGATCGTTAGAGATTGGAATTTTCGTTAGTAACACTCGCAACCACATAAAGAATGGTTGTTGAAAATTTCATTAAAATCTGTTGTGCAGTTTCTGATTTGTAACTTTCCCTGTATAAAAGACCATAGAAACTATAAAGGTGTTGGAGCACAAAATATGATCACGTATTTATTCACGAAAGACATCAAGATTTAGACTTTTAATCAATAGCAGTGGTTATCGGTAGAGCTTTGCAAAGGCATGTGCATTTTGTAGTCCTAGTCATCGGTCCAAGATCAAAGCATAATTTCCTAACATATTGGAAATAAGTATTCTGTAAGGATCATTAGAGATTGCTGGAGCATAAGCTATGTGTGAAACTCCCTCCCAGTTATTCAAGAGTTAATTTATGCCCATCCGAAAATGTTATTCCGTCTCATCTACTTTATTGATCTGCTTGGATTACAATACTTCGTCATGTGCCTTGTTGTTTAATTGATCCAATTTCTTTCGACACATTTTTCGTGTTTTCTTTCTGTCATTCCATCATTTAACCCTTTCCCAAATAGAGATGAAAACCTCATACGCACACCCTCAATACTCCATGATGTTTAGATATTTTCCAATCACGCATAGAAAACCTAATCTCACGCTAAGGGTTACCCAACTGTAACATTTTTATGTCTATAAAATAATCTTGATTATATATCCAACTCATTTCTTCTCTAAAATTGAGTGCTGAACAAAATTTCTTAAATATAAATTTGTAATTTGATTAATATTAGTGTTAAATTACATCAATTCTTAATTTCCTTCACGTAATTTCTTGAGTAGGATACCAAGTATGAGGACTTGATAATATCGAGTTGGTATTCATAAAAATAACATTAATCTCTTGATTATTTAGAACCAAACTAAGTTTAATTGAGTAATTCCTGGATGAAAGAAAGCATGAAAGAGTGTTTTGAGAATGACCAAGATTTGAAGGAAAATTTTGATAAGATACTCATGATAAAAATTGCATATTTAAATAATAAATTCGATGAAATTTGTTCTTTAAATTGACACTCATCATTGAACATATAGGATTATAACTCAGATTTTAGACACAAATACTATTTGTTAGTGAAAACAAATTGAGAAATGCTAAATTTGCTGCCTTTTGAGAGAAAGAGTATAAATATTGGATAACCCTAATCTGAAACCTTTGTCTGAAAGAGACTCGATACAACACATTCTGGAGTAGCCCGAGACTGATATAAAGATTCAGGTTTGTGTGCAGACAAGAGATGTATTCACTATTTTAATAGACAGTTATAAATTATGCAATAACAGCTTGGTAGTCCCCCTAGAGTTGTATCTCCCATTAAAAATTGATTGTCATGATCTAAAATGCTCATTAATTCTTGAGCTCTTATTCTTCGAGAGAAAACTCCATCAAACTCTGGCCTTGAGAAGTTAATCTCATTGTTTCTATCCCATTGTGTAATTACATTCATTTTTTCGTTAATAGCTCCATTCGTTTCACTCTCCCAGAAATAAAATCTTGTTTTTTATGTCTTAAGCTCCTAAACTACTAAATGCAATTCCTACTCTTTTATCTTCTACTCATATTCCCATGGACCCATACACCCAAAGAGTACATACACTCACTCACTACCACACTCAATAATGGAATCATTTATTTGTCTAGTCTCATCTTTGAGTTTGTTAGCAACTTTTCTCCTTTGTCTTCCTTTTATCGTATCCACTCTGTGTAAATATCAAATCGGTCACATTTCTATCAGGAGGAATAAGTTTAATCTATACTCGGTCTCTTAAAATGGGGGTAAATTTATAAGTCAGCCTTAATACTTGGAGAGAGTTCTGTCGATGAATTCTTTTCCAAAAAAAGTATATTTTAGCAATAAAATGATTTCAAATTACACCGTTCCAAGTTCCATCAAAACATTTATAAATCATGTTTTTCTCAAACTTTTTATGCTTAAAAGTAAGGTTTTTTCTTTTCTACCTCATTCAGGTATAATAATCACATAATTCGGTTTAAGCTCGTAATTAATCCTTTCTTTCAAGGGAAGTGGGTATAGATTTGAACGATTCTCATTGACTTTTTATATCATAAAACCGAAACAACCAATCAGATGAAAGGATTTGTAAAATTGAACTAAACCTATCTTATCAATGATGAAACATCATATTAGTCATTATTTCGATATTTCGGACAATTTCGTAAGCCTTTTCCATTCCACAGTCTCTCTATTTTCATCGATTGATCAAGTTTTATGGGGTAATTTTTCTTTATTATTGACATCTCCCATCAAAACGTATTAAAGATTCTCTTGCCATTTAAATCTGACTCGTTCATAATCATGAAACAATAAGAAGATGGTTTATCTACTATTTTGTATAATCTTCATTTTAGTTTTATATCTATCTTTTACCTCCACTCGAAAAGATTTATGAGATTTTAGGTTGAAATTGCCTATGAAAAAGTTCTTGATTTTCATATTATTAATCTTCCAATTCTAAGAAAATCTCAGCAAGGTCTCGATGTTTTTCCTTCTTGTTAGACCAAACGATAAAGTAGATTACTTGTTCAGGATTTTGTATGACTAGCAGGGATGTGTCTTACAGAATGGTTAGTCGTAATAGGACTTGCCTTAAATTCATACATTCTGCAGAACTTGAATACTTTCATGCAATCATGTCTTGTGTGGCGAGGCATATTGTGAATAATGAATCACTTTTTTTCAAGATTATTAGACCTTATATTCTTAAAGTACTTTTTAAAGACTATCGATAAAATTAGCTATTCACTGATCCTAGCACTTGGACTTTTTTTGCTAAACTTTTGATTCCATCTAATACCAGAGCAAAAATTATTAGGACTTGCTGATGAAAAGCTCTTGAGTTCTATTCACATGAATTGTGGATTTTTTCAATGAATTTCTAGCTTCTCATTTCAATGGTCCATTCATCCTCTGATCATTTCTAGAGTTTTGTAGTATTTTTTCATCTTCCTTTGACTTACTTTCTCTTCGCAAGTCAAATAAAATCCCACCCTTTTTCCTATTCTGATGGACATTGTCTGAAACTTTTTCATCTCTCTCTTCCTCACTTGGAATAGCTAACAGCTTCACTAATCCTCTTAGCTAAAAACTCACGCACTCTCCTGCAACTATCGGAACTTTCATGAATATCTCTTGATCGACAACTCGATCTTGTTGCGTGTTATTCATGCTGTGGGAGTAGATTTGGGATCTCTATCACATCTTTGTGACAGTCCATTGAAAGTATGGCCTCAATATTGACGATCGTTCCCCATGAGGTCTTGTGATTAATTTTGACATGCATTTTAAAAAGAGAATCAATCATTTAGAAACCAATCAAATATTTCCTAGATCAGAAAACATTTTGCTTATGGATTCAAAATAAAGTTTTTTGGCTTAATTTCAGAGGTTTTGACAATCGACAAAGTGAATCCTGTTTTTTTATTATTCCAACCCCAGAAAAAGAAGGGGGATGTGGGCGATAAAGTCATTATGCAAAGAGTTCAATGTTTCAGCCCGCATTCCTAACCCTCTCCTCCTTCTGCTGACATTACTGTTTTGTTTATTTTAATGATCATTTTTCCAATGATTTCTACGAAGGAAAAAGAACAACAAAAATCATATTTTTATGCACGAAGAAGTCTCGTTAAAATTATTTTCCCGTTTGTAAGGAGAATGTCAACTTTAGTTTGTGCTAATTTTCAATAACTGATGGTTGTATTTTTCTTATTTTCCTTTTCAATCAACTCTCCTCTCAAATGTCATTGGTTTATCTAAACTCTCTTCTTGTTATGTTTTTCTTTCAATGAATTAGCGTCACTCATTGCTCCATTTGTATCTCACACCTCTTCTCTCGTATTGTTTTTCTTTCAATGAATTGAAGAGCTTATAATTTCTTGAATGAATTCTTTCTCTCACCCTTACAAAGTTCTTTTGCTTTCTTTATTTTTCTGATTTTTCTGATTTATCTCATTGTTTTATTTCAAATTCCCTTACTAGAACGCGTTTTCTTCTATTCCTTTATTGTGAAGCTTTCACAATTATTCTGTTCGTGAATGATGGAATGCTGAATGGAATATGGGTGAATATTGATTGAATTATATCCCATTTGCTATGGTGTGTTTAATCAATATTTTGTTTTTT